>JAITYZ010001759.1:0-10520 GCA_027744595.1 Paronellides praefectus | reverse complement strand
ACACATACTTCAGCATAATGTTACATGATTTATGCCCAGGGAATAATTTACCTGCGGTCCTTGCTTCTATGTTTACAACGTCTATTTTAAAAGTAAAAAAAATACTACAAAAACCTTTTTAACAATTAACTGAAGTGACGAATGAGAATTGCAATCTGAACGTGAGCCAGGAAGATGAAAATTTAAATTTTCTTATCTTTTCATTCAAATTTTGTCGAGCACCAGATCAACTTGCAATGCAATGACTCCCCTCATTTTGTGTACCTGGTGATCATCAAACTCATGAAAATATTTAGAACGTTACCATTCATTGTACAATGCAATGGAGCAAGCAAGCTTGGGATAAAGCGAGTGCCATCTTAGTCGAATGTAGAGAAGCTTCATTTGAATGCGGAGCTACTCGGAGTAGCACATGAACAAATACAAATAGGAACATCTTTTGATAGTAGATGGATACTGTGAGGCAATACCTATAGATAAACCTTCTACGCACTGAGCGTTGCCCAACTTTTTTTTCTCTTGCTTCACATTTCAAGACTTGCACTGTGCAAGTTGCACAGACAAAAATGCAAAGTTTTGAGAAAATTCTTGTTCCGCTCATAGATCATCCTCACGATCCCCTGATATTTTTGAACATTTTATCATACAACATCCTTACATCCATATTCCATGAATTATCTGTTTTGCATACTTTTTTGTCTGAACTGAACTGAACCAAATTATTATTTCTTACCAAACTTTTCATTAAAGGTAGCACAGGAGACACCAAGATTGCTTATTCTTATTATTATCATAGCTGGTTTCAAAAAATGGGCAAGCATTTTTATGCATGCTGTCATGTGAACAAGCACAAAATGAAATGAAAACACATTTCAATCACTCTACTAGTAGTGCAACTACTGACTTCATCGAAAGCGCCATTAATATATGCTGTTAAGTAATGTGTGCATGATTACTTACTGACCCTTGTGTACACGGGTGTAATATCTAAACATCAAATGGCTTCTGACTTGATGCGACCACACACTTATCAAAATTCTTACTAAATAAACACTGTGACCCGTTATAACCTTTGATCCGCCCAACGTTCACTCAGCTACCCAATATGAATTTAAAACTTCAACATTGCACTACAAACCTTCCGCGTTTGATACCGTACTCCCATCAAATATTATACATACAAAGGTTATCCCATTTTGATCTCGCCCAACGTTCACTCAGCTACCCAATATGAATTTAAAACTTCAACATTGCACTACAAACCTTCCGCGTTTGATACCGTACTCCCATCAAATATTATACATACAAAGGTGATCCCATTTTGATCTTTTCGAATTGGGTCACATATAAATGCCAATTCAGTATGATTTTTTTTATTTGAGCGTATAATTAGCAAAAAAAATACTGTATAATGAAATACCGATGATGCATTCACAAAAAAATGTTAAATAAACATTTTTTTTTAAATGACGACTGACTCTTTTAGTCCAACAACCTGCTAAAATCGGTATTGATAATTATATACAGGCATTAGTATACATACATATATGATGACGTTGGCATAAACCTTTATTTCTACGTAACCCGTCACTGTATATATGTTTCCATCTACACAACAGACTGAAAGTCTTTCAAATATCATCTTTCTTACCACCACCACGGAACATATATACGCTTTTGCCTTTAGCCTGCAAATACTACTACTGCTTGCATTTTAGTAGAAGGATTCATTGCGTACTTCCAACTAACCCCACCACCACCACTTTTCTTCCTCCTATATAGAAAACGTGCATTCCTGTTGGAGGACTGGAAGCAGTAGACTTGAACATTTTCCACATACACTTCGGAGCAAGCAAAGTAACACGTAGGTTCTTCTCTCCACTTATTCCTGGTCGACGTAGCTGCTTCCACGCTTTTCCTCTCTTGCTCTCTTACTTTTTATGTACCTAAGTTTATGCCCTGTGCTCAGCGGAAGAAGTCACACGTAGTGAAAAAGTACCCCGGCAAGATCCAACTCTCTTCAGTTTGTTGGAGTAGTTTGCGTTGAAACGTTCCAGTCTTCACTTGATTTTGTAACTCTATATATACAGAGCCTTTAACAACATTCTTAACATACTTGCTACTACAAGAAAATATACATATAATAAAAGTATTGTTGTAAAAAACGATCAAGAAAGTAAAAAAGGGTATTTGTGGGAAGTCCACAGTGAAATTTTCCTTTTTTCCACTCTGAAAAAAAAGATATAAATGAGAGTTGTTTTAAAAAGGCAATCACAAGTTTGTCAATATCAGTCGAAACAACTCTCACAAAACTCTTGCTATCCTTTCCTACAAAACAACATAAACTAGTAACTAGGAAAACTGGACACAGTAACAATTCAGTAGAGCAAGCATCATCATCAACAACAACAACATTGTTGTAGAAACTGCTGCCAAAAACAGACTAGGATCATTTTTCTCACTGGAAAATTAAAAGAAAACGTTTAACAGCGACAGCAACAAAGGCAAACGTATACGTACACGTATATGCCACCAAATAACTTGTCTTGTCTTTTAACCTGAGCTAACATTCTTACCTTATATACGTGTATATTGTCAGTTTTATAAACAATTTTCACAAAATCATCATCATCTCCAGTCTTGCAACCAACAAAAATTTGCCACTTTTTGTTATCATCACATCATCATCATTGTACTCAAAGTACACTAAATAAATCTACCAAGACAAAATATAACAGATCTCAAATACATAATTCGTGTTTTTCTTCTAGACAAAGAAGAAAAAAGAAGTGATTATTGTTTTCCAGCACGGAATGTTCGTGTTGTTCCTCATTTGAAGGTTTATTATTGTTTTCGCCGACATTAAAATCATCTCATCTCTCTCTCTCTCTTTTCCTCTCTCTCTCAGCAGCAAAGTGTTTCTTAAAATAAAAAGAATCATCTCCAGGCTTTCACTCTTATCGCCTCTGTCATCCTTCCAACTGCCAAGCTTCAACACACTCATACACACAAACACACACCCAAGAAAAAACAACTTGATTAAAAGTATTTGTTACTTCCACACATTTTGTATGTGATGTGCATAATATATCGGTATACAAGCTGTAGAAAACAAAACAAAAACTGATCCGCTGATAAACTTCTCAACATACTTCTTCAACTAGATAACATCATTTGAACCAAGAGGCAAAAGGGTTTTTTCTATATCTCTCTTTCCCTCTCACTCTCTCTTCCCAGCAAAAGAAGAAGAAAAAAACTCAAGTCGGCAAAGTAGTGGTGTAAAAAACATAGCAATACCACTACGATTACACTTTTGTTTCCTCTTCCTCACCAAAAAAAAATTTTCATCAAAGGGAGAAAGCTAGAATCAATACTGTACTTATATACAAATATATATATACGCAGGAAAAACAAAAAAATACAAGAAAGAAAACTACAGCAGAGAGTGATAATAATATATTGGATTCCTCCATTTCATGTATAATATTTTTTACAACGAAAAAGTCCACTACACCACACAACCCATCCACACATAATATACAACAAGGAAAATTCCTTTGGGAGGTGCAAAAGTTTCATATGAGAGCCTGAAAAAAAGTGGGAAAAACAACCAAGTACCAAGTTTGATTATCAGCAGAATCGAGAGTCGTAAGAAGGAAGTGGAAGAAAATAAAATACATAATATACTACAACAAAAAAAGTCCTTGTCCGACAATAAGAAAAAAGGAGAAAAAAGAAGAAGATATATAAAAAAGAATTTTTTTTTCGCTCCTCACTTCTTCGTCGCCGTCATCTTGTTGGAAACTCAACTTTATATTTTTTTTCGGTACAACCACCACCACCAAGTCCACACACAACACATTATTCGACTTGTCCGCTTTTCTGCTCTGCAACATAAACATCTCATTGAAAATGGCTTTTAAAGGAGTTACCATGAATGCTGGCACCGTCTCACTTTTCCTTTTCTGTACGGGTAAGTAAAAAGCATTTTAATAATAATAATAGTAATAATAATAATATCGGGGTTTTTTATTCTTGCTAATACAGTTTATATTGTACTGCTACTATCCCTCTACTACAACTACAACAATGTATCCATTTTATTGTATAAAATGCATATCATATGCACTCCATCACATATACATACAAAAAATACAACTGGTGTGTGTAGTAATGAGCATACGCCAAAAAAACACAGACCAGACCATCATGGTGGCATGCTGATGATCACCATTACCAGCTCATTTTTATCTTGATATTTACTGTTCTCTCTCTCGTCGTCCTCCTCATCCTCTTCTCTCCTTTCGTGTTTGCTTTGTGCGAAATTTACAGCACACACACACACACAGTAATATGCAGTTGAAAGGAGGGTTTACATAAACTCATAGACAAGGCAAAGTATCCTGATAGTATATAGTATTATTTATATAGTGTTATCTCTCTTGCTCTCTCTCTTTCAAAGGACGTGCAATGCGTTTGTAATAATAATCTATGCAAACGGCAAGTCTTGTTATTGTATATACAAAGTCAACAGGACAAATATATATAAAAAGCTGTGACTCTGTGCTTATATCCAGTTGAATGTGTGAATTTTTAAATAAAGGCATATTTCAAAAGTACAAAAATTGTACGCTTCCGGCGTGTCATCTCATCCATCGTAAGCTCCATAATAATAATCGTTTCCTTTTTTTTCACGCTTTTCTCATTTTAAAAACTACATTTTTTCTCTCTATCAATCTGGATGTTTGTAACATGACGACTTTGTCACATACCTAAATATATAGTGTCTCTGCTCTCTCTGCACCTTCTGTTTTGTGGGACAATCACATTTCATTATTAAACTGAGAAATTCTTGCGCGATCTTTTACCTGGATTTTTTTGAGTTTGGAGAGCCAAGTTTTCACCTTTCATTTCCATTCGTGCTAGTTTGGAAGAGATCCTTGCATATATTTTGAATGTTTATGGCTGTTGGGTATCAAATGCATAAAAAAAATAAGTTGAGTATATGCGAGCAGCTATGTATTATCTGGAAATGTGATTGAGGAGGGCATACCTAGAGGCATATTATGACACACTTCATTTTCATCTCCCTTTTTTTCCCGTCCCACCAAAAAGGAATCAAAAATGCAATAACTTTGTTCAGATGTGAAGGTTGGAGATGACTCCTATCAAAATCAAATAAGACAGGGTAAACACGTCATTTTTTTCTCTCCTTTTTTTCTAAATATTTCCTCTTGGTTTTGTGGTTATATTTTATGACGATGACGATGATGACGATAGTGAATGATGTTGATGCTGACTGAATACAAGTTTGAATATGGTATTCCAAGTTAGCTATCCACATTATATGCATACATATATATATTTACAGCCAAGCGTTTCACTTGACTATTTGTGAAAGTCAGTGGGATCTAACTGCAAGCATGTGATATCCTGCTTCACTTACAATAATTCTCCGTGTGTATATCACACAGAGGGAGGGAGAGTGTTACATAATATAATGGAATGAGTCTCTGAAATATGAGCGGAGCAAACGGAGAGAAAAGCTGTGAGAATAGGGCTGAGTAAAAATAAAGAAGAAGTTGCTTCTCCTTTTTCTACACGATGATTTATTGAATATTCTAGACAATATTGACAGTGGAATTGAAAGGTACAGTGAAGAGAATGTCACTGAATGAGATGAAGAGAAACAGAAGTGGAGAAAAAAAAGAGACTGACAGAAATTTCTCTTGTATGGAAAAAAAATGTCCCATCTCACACCTAATATTCTACATAACTATCTACTTATTCTGATTTCCTCCTTATTTTGGCCAATATAATTCCGGAAAAAACTTACTAAATCATCATCATCCCATTCCCGGTTCGCATCTTTCTACTTGTGACAGGGCTACTCGACAAAGTGAGGATACTTTTTTTCCGATCCTATTTTGCTGAATGCACAACTTTTTATATATCAACTTTAAATGAGCTCATTCAAGAGTGCACAACCCTTTCTTTTTAAGATTTTATCTCTCATATGTTTTGTACTTTTTCCAATTCCCCTTGAATATTAATGCACTACATTAAAATGAAATGAAAAATTTGCACTCAAATTAAAATTAAGTAGCAGGCATGTCCCAAAGCCAAATGAGGCAGTTTAGCTGCTTGTCACGCTTACAAATTATGATGACCCAGTTTATCCTCATCCTGTCAAAATAAAGGACTTTATAAGGAGGATAAAACACCTTCAACCTTGTTATGTTTCTTTTACGCATTTCAGCTTTAATGGGATAACAAATGTGTGCAACTTATTAAACTGAGAATAGGGAAGAGTGATGCTTAAACTTTGTGGTTATGTCAAAACAGGAGACCAACTCGTTATTTTAGCTACAACTTCTTCTTTAAATTATTATTATAATTCTCGCTGCAAATGGTACCTTTGTGTTTAGACTGTTAGAATAAATTTAAAATCTACATTGAGCTGAGTGGGATAAAATGTGTGCGTGTGCCAAGTGAGCACTGCTAACATTGTATGCACAGTACCCGACAAACATTTTCGTTCCGATATGATATCAAATCGGTACCCATATCTGCGTGACGATATGGTAGCTAAATTGCCGCTTTGCATATGCCGATTTTGTACCAGTCACAGGCAATGAAATGGTACACATGTGTCATGTACATGCTGATGCTACCGATTTACCAGTACCGATTTTGTACAAGTGAAGTGTAATCATACTGGCAGTGCCGATTTTTCTGCATGAGACCGGTGCTAATTTTGATAGTGGTTATGAGGTAAAATAATGTAACTATTTGGTGCCAAAATACCTATACGAAGTGGTGCAATAAATGATACCGATTATGTACCAAAATTGAAATACATAAAAGCACGTAGAAATAAGCTCCCGTATGTTTACAAATGCAACGTTTATTGAGTAAATTAATTTAGTAATTTATTTCAACCCGGCATTTACAAAATTTCTCATTTTACAATAAATGTAGCAAATCGACGGAGAAAACCCCCTTAAATGTTCATTTTATCAACTTAAACAACCTTAGTATTTAAAATAGGAACAGAATAAAACTTATTATCACTGACAGGCAAAATAATGCACACTTTTTGCAAAATATTATGTTTTATTACTAACGGCTCAGACATGTCCGAGAGAATATTTATTCCGAGTTTTCCACTTTCACATGGATAATCAGGTATATTTAAAATGTTTCTAAAATAACAGGCTTCGTACGTATCAGTTGACAACACTCTTGTTATAAAATAATAACGACCATCGCTGCACAAATAACATTCATTAATATTTATGCGGCTAGCCTTTTCGGTTGCCACCATTTTATTGTTTCTGTGAAAATTTTCGGACTCACCGATTCTATTTACTATCTGACTAAGATAAGAGGAATGAGACCGCAACAAACGTTTTAAAGTTTGCATATAGTTCTCGAACTCAAATGCGCTGAAGTTATCAAGAGGTCCATGTAGTTTCACATCGTTTCCAATGTGTAACAAACTATGCAAATTGTAAACCATAAGTTCTTTAAAATATACTTTTTCAGTGGTGGACACAAACTTTTCTAATAAAGACTGGGCATACTCAACCCATTCAAGATTTTTAGCCTGCTCAGAAACGAGAATATATGAAGCAGTATGAAATAATAAAAAATGTTCATACTTTGCTCTGTCTAAAACCTTTCGTAACGCAGCTGGGCCAATATAAAGCAAAAATGTACGAAATTCTGTACCCTTCCAATGCTTAAGCTCATCCAATCCCCTAGGCTTTCTAGCAAAGTTTCTTGGAACCCTTTTTCTAAAACTAATAAGTCTTGCCGAAATAATTTTTTTTGCGATGTCGAAAATTTATGCGGCTTTTTACCTTCAGTCCAAACAAGTAACAATTTTTTCATTGTCCCTAATAAAAATAAATGCAAATAGTCTAAAGGAATTTGAGTAATCATGCCGACAAATAGTGTTTCCAATGGTGATATCAAATTTACTTTATGGTGTGGTTCATACAAACGCTCCTTAAACGACTGGTCAGTATATAATTCACATGGTAGCTTATACGGATATAATATTCGAAAATTTTTATAAGTCCCTCGCCTATAACACCTTTCGCAAGCATAATATGCATTGTGCTGTTGTATGCACTTTATAAAGCTGCGTGCTGGTGCGTCTGCAACTACGCAGCGTATTCTTATATTATATTGAATGTCATTCGTTATTATTCCGCCAAGTTCTAATTCCTTCATTTCTTCTACAAACGGACTTAAAAACGCTTTCAAGATTTTGAGGTTTTTGGCTTCCATGAAATAAAGTTATTACGAAAACTCGTTCGGATGGATCCTGATCCACCCTACCTAAAATGGGCCAAAACTGTTGATTGGAACTTTTAGAAACTGGTAGCCCATCTATCCCAATTTTTAGCGTAAGAAGATTTGATATATTTTGTAGATTGGGTACGCGAGACTTATTAGATAGATCTAGATTTCCCCCGTAAATTATTTCTTGAATCTTGGTTTTTAAACTGAGATGAACTAATTGACCACCTACAATATTTTTGATTTCGACAGTACGAGGAGTGTGTAAAAGTGTTCGGGGATCTTTTGGAAATCCATCGTATGGCATCCATTTGCGTGCCAGTGATAAAAGTGATGAAAGGGCATTATGATTAATGTTATATGTAACGGCCCAGTGACCAAGTTCATATGATTTAGTAGTATTACTGGGATCACATATACCTAAATTAATTGATGAATCCGACTGTTTACTAATATCTATGTTATCTACTATAATCTTATCACTATCTCCATGATAAGAATTTGCGGAGTCGCTCATTTCTTCAGTGAAGGCTCCTGATGTCTCACTCGAGGATTTGTTCATATGAAGCTCCATTTCCTGAAACGGCTGGGTCCGAATACGGAAGAGCGCCCTCTGAACTCTCGCCCGTATACGATGACGCTGGGTTCGTCTTGGCGTTCTTATCATTTTTCTTTAAAGGCTTCCTTTTCTTTCCAAATTTGCGATCAGCTGATTGTCGGAACCAAGCTCCCACGTGTGTTTTTATAAGTGTATCAGTGGCGTTCGGATTGTTGCTTCCTAGCTTTACTGCATCTATGTAAATCGTAGACAAAGTGTAAAATGTATACCCAAGTATCTATTCTACTGTTTTACTCAAGGTTGTTATTATAACTCACCAATAACAAGTTTAACTAGCAGACAGCTTCCAATAGCTGTTTTTCCAGTTGAATCTGTAAGACGATAATTTTGTGCTAGTTCTTCTGTAAACATCCAGTGTAGAGTATTATAAATGCTTTTCTTCAGAGACGATCCTCCAACACGAGATAGCTTAGTTAGCTGTTACAGAATTAGAATAAAGTAAAAAGAAATATAGATATATATATTATAATAAAGTTGTAACTTGCCAAATACAACCAAATATTGAATAGCCAACATCGTTTTCATACCTCCTTTTGGAAATTATGCTCCTCAGAAATCCAAAGCTCTGCCTCTCGGAATTCTGTAAGTGATGTTACCGGCCACTCCCATCCACTCTGACGTTCAAATTGTACTGTTGGTTTAGCCAAATTGAGAACTAGGTTTTCAAGTTGCTTCATCCGCTCTAATATGTTTTCCTGATTTTGAAGGACAGAGCACTGAAACTCTGACGGAATAAGTATAATTAGTGGAATTATAAATAAAAACCTAGTTTAAAAAATGTCACTATTCAAATTTTTATACCACGAAATTCAGTCAGTAAAACTTCGATCCTTGGATCTGGATCAAGATTCCAAATGGGCGTTGTAGTTGTAGTATTCAGCGTATCCAATTGTTCATGTGAAGAATGAGATGCGTCCGTAACGATAGGTATTAGTTCGGGTTGTACTAATTTTAATGTTGTGCCTTGGTTCAATATTTGCGGTACAGGAGCTGGCAAGAAAAGGGATCTTTCAGATACTGACGGCTGCACACCTATCAAAACCAAGGCGTTAAATTAATGACTAACAGCAACTTAAAATGTTATAAAAGCATAATTTAACAATTTATTATGAAACAATTCTTACTAGAAATAAAGGACCCTTCAGGTGGAAATGTGACAGAATATGTTAAATCAGTTTGTCTGGTCCTGTTGTGTCGACTTTTGAAAATGTTGTCAATGTCGCTGGTGTCAGTTTGCTGGTTGTTTAATAATCTTTTCACCTTTACGTTGGCCTTTGTATATGAGTCTAGGAATAAGAATGAAATAAAGTTTAATATTTGAATCTACATAATACTTTTATTTGCAGAAACACAGAATATACATTAAAGTAACCTACCATAGTACTTAATCACTTGTATTGCGTAATCCTGCCAGGTTTTCTCAGGTACGGAATCAAAATTACTTTGAAGCTTCGAAAATTTCTTAGGGACAGGGTTCGGAAACTTGCACTTACTCTTGTCACCTGATAACCAAGAGGAAGGGACTACTTCAAATGTTTTGTCAATTTCAAATTCGACAACGGCAAAATTTTTATCCGTTCCATAATCACAC
>JAITYZ010001758.1:0-14813 GCA_027744595.1 Paronellides praefectus | reverse complement strand
TTTTTTTTGCACTGAATCGGTTTTCGGAGCGGAGCTGATCGTCAGTTGCATCAGTGCGCGAGTGTGGGTTCCTCTCTTTTCAGTGGAAAATTTTTAAAACAGAAAAAAAATACTTGTCTGTGTGTCTTCTCATCTATCTCGACTAATTATTACTTTAATAGTAGTTGTGTATGACGATATATTTATGAAGACTCTTTTTCATCTTCTTTGTACAAGTGCTGCTGTCCTCTCTCCCACTACTTTGTAGAGAGTAGTATTATATTCTTTTTAAATTTTGAAAAATAGTTAATTTCAAAATAGAATTTTTAATAAAAAAAAACTGTAATTTGTAATGTTAAATAGTTTAAAGTCTATATGGTATTGTAGTAGATATATCAAGTTTCTGGTTTGACCGTGCATTGTTGTAATTGTACTTTATTGTTAAAACGAAACTTTTGTACGTTTCATATTTTCATCAACAAAAAAAAGAAACACAACGACAATTTAAAATTAATTCCTGTTTTCAGAGAAAAACGACTGCTAGTCATGTAAATTTATTATTATTTTTAGTTTATTTTTTAAAAGATTTTTTTTTCTATCAGAACCAGTCAACAAAACAACGAGATTCCTTTTTAGTTTTTTTTAGATTTTTTTGTTAATTTTTTTGAGAATTAAAATTGAACGAAAAATAAAAAAAATCTGTTATCAATTGTGTAAATTTTTATTATATGTATATAAATTTTTTGTGATACAACAAAAAAAATTGATAATAATTAATTTGTAAGAACGAAACAAGTGAGCTTTAAAAAAAAATAAGGAAAGTCATTTTTTTTTGGAACACTGGACTACTAGTCAATTGGATCATGTATACCCCAAATCCAATCAAACCTATAAACCTATAATCTATAAACCATAAAACGTTTAAATGCAACCACTTTTACAGTAGTATTTTATTTATACGCATCTAAAATTGAGTGCGCTCTTGAACTACGATGGTTGTTGTGTGGGCTCACTTTCAAGGAGTAGTACAATGTCTATATAGTCTCGTCTCGCCTGCCACTGCAGATAACATTGGTTTTTTTTTATGAAGTGACGTAAAACATAAAGGGCAATCACTTTGTAGGCTAATAATTATAATGAATGAGTAATTACAAGGTTTAGGATAAAGAGAAAATGTTAAAATTCACATGAAATCAAAATGCCGGATAACTGAATAATGCTGCTTTACATTTCTCAGGATTTTGAACAAAGTACTACAACAGAGGAAATAATAACACAAAGAATAATCTGACGTAAGCAACAAAAAAACTATCCACCATGCATCCATCCACCCACCTCATTTTTTTTGCCAGAGCTTTGATATATCTACATGCATAGGTATAGATATAGAAGTACATAATATGCATGTTTGCATATAAGAAGGTGGTGGCTTATTAGGTATCAAAATGCCGGATAACTGAATAATGCTGCTTTACATTTCTCAGGATTTTGAACAAAGTACTACAACAGAGGAAATAATATCACAAAGAATAATCTGACGTAAGCAACAAAAAAGCTATCCACCATCCATCCACCCACCTCATCTTTTTTTTGCCAGAGCTTCGATATATCTACATGCATAGGTATAGATATAGAAGTACATAATATGCATGTTTGCATATAAGAAGGTGGTGGCTTATTAGGAAAAATGATGGAAGAAGTGTAAAAAGGAAGAGTAAAATAGAAGTTCGCATTGATGTCATCCCATCCAATAATTATTATCTTTTGGTTCCGTCTTTTTTTTTTGATAATATGAACATGTTCCAAATTTTTACACAGTCAAGTCATCCTCCTCATCATCATCATCTTCACAGAGCTTTAGATTTCTCTCGTGAATTTGTGCATAATAATCATCTTTTCTTCACCACCACTTTTACAGCCCAATAACACTCAAGGCTAATATTCCTGTAATCTTTCAAAGAATAATAATAAGACGTTAGTAAGTCATGTGTTGTAGGTAGGCACCATTCACAAACTCACACAAGCTCACACGCTGTAAAGTCGTAAAACCTGTGTGTTATATAAATGAAATGACTGAGAAATGAGTTCACGAAAGTCGAATAGAATCAGCCAAAATTGGAAAGAAGGTGGGTAAGAAAAAGTGAATTTGCTGGCTGGATGAAAATCTATTTCACTTTCTTTTCCGTTTATTTCACAAGGAATTGGAGATTCCTCTATTTTTCCTACTTCTGTTTATCAGCCATGCAAATGTATATCGTTTGTAATATGGAGTGACGTGAGAGGCGCATATAAAGTCTCTGGTTTTGAGCTTTCTTCTGAATATAACATTGGATATTATAGATAGAGTTGTCAGATAAAAATGAAGGAAGGGCAATCAGAAAATGTGAGAGAGAGTCAAATTTGCTATTCTTTAATGTGAAATGAATGAATGTGAAGGGTAGATGCACTTCTTCTGCTGAAATGTTATAAAAAAATAGTAATCACAATCAGCCAACTGATTCAATTCAAACCTGAACCTGATCTGATTTCACCGGAAAATGGCTCAGGAGGACCATATACATCACAATACTTACTCGCTCCCACAAACACACACAGGTCCCGGAACATAAAGTCAATTCTGACCTTTTTCCCTATCGCATGTGAAGCAAACATTTGCAATTTTCGTTACATTCATAAACAAACAAAAGGGGCAGCATAGCGTGGCGTGCCATATATGAGGTATACGCATTAAGCATACATGTTTGACTACACATATATAAAACATAGGTATATATGATATATATATAGGTGTAATATGTATTTATTTTTTAGAATGAATCTACTACTGAATCAGATCACAAAAAAAAGAGAAGAGAGAAATGAGAATGAGAAATGGATAGATAGAGTTTAAGCCATGCATTATCTGTTTTCCGTTGAAACGTAAGTAAATCCAATAACAGCAAAGCCAAATCGACTTCGGAAGAAATACATCATGGAGTACTTATACGGCTTGTGTGTGTGTGTGCGTTTGTGTGTGGCATGTGCTTTGCGGCGGATCTCTACTCCTATATTATGCTCCATTCAACTACAATAGAGAAATAGCATGAAAATGACATGGGAATTTGGGAAAAAGAGATACAAATAGAGTTAGACAAGCAAAATAGATTACATTACACAACTTTTTCTTCTTCCTTTCTTCCCTTTTTATGCTACTATCTATTTTATCATGTTGGCGTCTACTACGGAAAACCCTACATCTTTTTCTTTATTTTTTCGGCTACTTTTGTGTGGATGGTGGATATACATTGTGGTATCGTAATGATGGTTAGCAAATAAAAAAGGAGGTTTTTTCTTATATGTAGTTGTATACCTAATCATCATATTATCGTGAATTATATCATATAATTCATATGTAAACGTATTTGCATAGACAGCAGCGTCACCGTCAACAAGAGCTGATCAAATTAACAAACCTGTCAGATTCGCACAAGATTTTGATTACTGAAGAAATAAATCCTTTTTCAAAAGGAGACAGTAGCACTTTGGTTGACCCGTCATTTTCATGAGAATTAGGTTTAGGTTGGGTACACACAAAAATTATAAGCACGCAAACAACAAAAAAACGCATGTTCATTTTGTGACGTATTTACAATGTTTATTTATATCTGAAATACCTAATCATTCAATTAGGTATATATTTTTTAATTGAAATCAAGTTTGTGAATGGAGGCAATTTAGTACTCTAATTTTTTTTTCAAATGACAGGAATAGAATTACGAAATAACTCCGTCGTAGATCGTAGTACTTAAATAATTTGACAATACTGAAAACTTCGGTAATGATATAGGTACTTATTACTTATGAATCATAAGTTATGATTAAAAAATCATACGGATATTGCCAGTATAGCTCTAATCGTCGCTCCTTCTCAAACAACACCCGAAGCAAGACATGATGGATATAAATCTGTTTTATCTATATCTGTTTACAAATATGAATAAATAATTTATGTCGTTTTTGTTTGCAACTTTACAGGTCAAATGTCCAGAATGTCGTGCAGAACACAGGGTTGGCTACCAAGTAAGTACATAACCTATTCCTTTATTCGATCAATTAATTAATTGTTATAAAATTAATGATTACAAGTTTTAACCATACAGCAGTGTACATACAATTATGACAAAAACAAACATACAACTTGAAACTTTATCATATTGTATACAATGCAATATACAGATTCAAGTAATTGTAATCTTCCCGAAGGATTTGACAAATATAGCCCGCTTTACTTTCTCACATGGCAGCTCTCAGCTCACATAATATACCATTTCTCATGTTTTCAATTAACCAAGAGTCGTCCGTCTTTCTCTCATTTTTCCTCTCTGAATCCAGAGAGCAACCCGGAGATCCGATCCGCNCTCATTTTTCCTCTCTGAATCCCGGAGATCCGATCCGCGTCTCCAGTTACTCGTTTTACTCTCCCACTTAATAGTACACCAGCAGGAGGAGCAGCAGCAGGAAAAATACAAGAGTTAATTTAGGATTAGTTGTTAGACTTAAAAGAACAAAAAACGTATCCATCTAGTCCAAAAAAAACACGATGATTTCTACTCTGCCCAGCAAAGTTTTCATTTTTTTCGGGTTTTTTTATCATCATGAATCATGGTATTTCGCACATGTTTTTTCCAGGATAAAAAACTGTTTTTCGCTACAGCTTAACTTTCTTCTTTCTATCTGTCGTACTGGGAACTTTCTGTGCACTAACTGTTCTTAATTCTTTCCCACTGCCGTTTTTTGGACTTGTGTGGCCAGTTCAGTCTAAACGAAATAAACTTTTGCCAGGAGTTTCTTTCTTTTTTTGCTGAGCCAGCAGGAAAAAAAAGGTAGTTTTACCACTTTCTCCTCTCACTTTTTGATCATCATCAGCAGCATCGCACCAACACCTAACCCGCGACCCAACCCAGGATAACAAACAAGTTTTTACGCATTATTGAACTGGACTTGGTGTACTTAATTCAATCCACCCAAATATCTCTAATGGCCCAAACATATGTACACACAAAATATAAACCAACAATGTGAATGTATGTATACATGTCTTGCTGTTTATTTTGCTTTGATACGGTTCTTTACTCCAGCTTTACCATGATCATAAGTTGATCTCATATAATCCAAAACAGAAGTCATTAGCTAAGCCCAAAAACAACAACTTATGTTCATCAATGTTTACACTTTCATACAAACAAACTAGTAATACGACTGGTTGTTTGAATTTGATATACCTATGAATGTATGTATGTGTTATTAATGTATGTATGTATGTATGTATTCTGGAGGGTTTCAAACAACTTTCTACTCCATCTACACTACACACAATATTACTTGTAAATGATAGGGCGATATAAAAATAAGTTATATTTTAGTCATTCTGTTTGATAAAAGAAGGAGAACACGATGAAGCGTTTAAGCCACTAGAGAGGAGTGTCTCCTTTTGCGACGCAAAGATCTGTTGACAACTTTTTTTATTATTATTTGTACAGGAGAAAGAAAAAACAGTTTGTTAACCTTTTAATTAATGCACGGGTAAATTAGAAGATTTAACTGGAGACTAGAGATTTTAGGCAGGTCCTTGTCTGCTCCCAATTCTGTTGTGCGCATATGTTTATACGAGCAAAATGCGGCGATAAAGAACGTAGTTCTTTTCTTTCAATTTCTATTTTTGTTTCGAAACATGTTATTTGGTGCACTACATCATTCTAGATAGATATTATATTTGTCGTGTCCTCATTTACTAATTCCATGTATTCCAGTTCATGTTTACTTGTGTAGCACAAGTTGTGCTTATGATAAATGTTTGTTTGCTTTTTCCATCCTATTTATTTTGTAAATACACAAACTAATATAAATACATATTATACACCTTGCCTTTTCTTTCTAATTTCCCAAGTCATCGTGATGATTACCAATAATTTGCAGAGATTAAAGTGAATCTACGCTCCTGTTTGTCAGTCTGTCCATTTCCCCTCTTGCATCTCTGCATTTTTACTACCAAAACAAAAATATCGTCAAGTAAAAAAAATTATATTGATTTTTGTCAGTCGAAAATAACTACAAGTCAAGTCAGTTTTTAACAGATTCTCTTTTCTTACTTTAAATTTGTATGCATGAAAGAGAAGAATATTATGTTCCATCATTGCAGTTAATATTTGTTGTTGCTGTAATCACTGTGGATCCACAACATCATTACTATATACCACGTGGGAGTCTCGGAGTCCCACCTACCTCAATTTTATCATTAGGATTTTAGAGAATCTTATACAAAATTCATTCTGGTTGGATAGCTTTTATTCTTTACGTAAACAAAATTCCTCGACTTACCGATTTTATCCTGATCCTGGAAAAAGAACTTTGCGTATTTAGTAATGCTTAAGTATTTTGGATGAAATATCAAAAATATACATACATAGTCAGCAACGCAAATACATATATAGGTATAGAAGTTAGAATATTATCTTTGGTCGTTTTATTTTTGTGAATCAACAAATCAGCATGAAGGGGAATTGGATAGGCTGAAGACTGCTGGAAAGAGTTTCACTTGTAAATTTGACGGAAATAGAAAGGCAAACAAACAAGATTCTGCAATTCAAATAGTCAACAACTTGAACAGGGAAGATGAGACGACATGGAAGAAGCTTGAAGCAGAGAAAAGAAGGTTCAAAAGCTGACAAGAAAAAGATATTTAATAGTGAACTGAAACGGTTATCTTCTCTAATCCCTACAAAATGATACCAAATAACTATAAAGCCGTGGTGCTTTTTTGCTCTGCCAGAATTAGAAAATGAGAAATCCTTTCCATAAAACTTTTCCAGCAAAAAGAAGAAAAAAAGCGAGACAAGGCAAGGCTGCCAAGTAGAATTACCGTAGTAGTTAGTATTTTGCACATTTTTACTTTTTTTCCACAAGCGTTTATTATTACAACCTTATGTCGTAGCAAATATGGTAGAGAGAATGCAAAAGTGTGTGTTTTGTAGCATAATTCCACTCACTAATTGATAGTGAGGACAGAGTCAAGTCACAAAAATAAATAGAGTCTCTCTTTTTTATAGGCAAAGCTCTCTGGAGAGAGAAGGAGAGATAAAACATCAACTGAAAATCCTGATTTGACTTGTCTATTTTACGATCATGTCTTTCTCTTGTCTCCAGCAGCTCCGTTGAGAATCATTGCATGATTAGCTGATCTAGATTTATTTTATTCCTTATGTTAAAGTGTACATTTACAAGTAACATATATCATGTTATAAATACCAAAAGTATGTACCTACATACCTATAAACTTTTCACTTTATAACCCCGTGTAGATATGTAGGTATACATGCCTATATCTATTTATACCAAGCTTTTGTACAAGTCTGGATACCCAGGAAAATCCATAAAGTAGTAACGTTTTTTATAATGATTATTTGCAGTCAGTTTGGTGCATTGGATTGTGTAACAGAATGCAGCATAAATGGTAATCATGAAATGAACACAATAAAAGGGGTTTGGTTTAGCAGGTTAAAAGAGTATGTCGTCAAAAAAATGGGAAGGAAATGCAATTTTGTCCTCAGCGATTTTTTACAGCGATTCAAATAACAAAAGTTATTACTGTCACTATTTCAGACTGCCATGTAGTTTTGTACTTTTGTGCTGTTTGATTCATAAAAAAATACCATTACTGTGTATTATACACTGTACCATATATAAATTATCTTTCAAGCCAAATATTATTGTGAATCCTTTGGCCCTATGTTTTTTAGCTTTAGAAAACTTATATACTTCTCTGCATTTTTAAGTCAATGATCGTCGTGAGTACAAGAAAAAATATATAATATGAAAGCGTGAGTGTTAAGAAAGTACGTGTGTGTAAATAGTTGATACTGTGCCACCAAAACTTATATATCCCCTCAAAAATATAAATGTGTAAACATGAACTTTTTTATTCTTTTAGTTCCTTTCTCGCTTTGCTTGCATGCTTCATTTTTTTATATCACCGAACCACTGCTTCCACCACCACCACTAATGATCTTGTTGATGATGATCCTGATTTCGTTGCATTTTAACTTGTCTTGCATCTCTCTCTCTCTCTCTTTTCTACTAGCTTTTTTAACTATTGCATTGTCATCATCATCATCCTTCTCGACAATATAGGCATACTACAATATATGCCTAAATACTTCCTACTTAAAGCGGATATTGATATTTTTACGACATGACGAGAGAGAGGTGAAATCAGTTTATCAGTAGGAGTGTATATCTCTGTTTATATTTTATCTTACTTTTTTTTCTGGCTGGGATGATGACAAACTTCAAAATGTAAACATGGTAGTTGTACTATAGCAGTTGTGTGTGTAAAATTCTTTTGGGATTTATTTGGATACGCATTTTATGGGGCTCACTCACTCTATTTGGTTTGTTTGGGGATAAGGATGATGATGGTGCAATGACTTGTAATTTTGGCTACGGTGACAAGAAAAAAAAAATATTTTTTTAGAAATGTTTGTTTGGGGTTCTATTAAGATAAGCCAATAGACTCCTTAGGAGTTTCAGAGTACTCAGGAGGCTACGTCACTCCCAGAAAATAAAGTTGCTTGCTTACCTATGCATTACTTTATGTATATGTATGATAATGATATACATACCTAAATAGGTTGACAGAATATAAAGAGTTTCTTTATTTCTTTTCCATTTTTTTCACCAGAGAGGGAAGTTGAAAGTATTTGGTTTCATCTTTCATTTTCTGTCCGTCTCCCTTGTCTAGAGTAGAGAATGAGAAAGTTTACTTGTCTTTTACCTTTTCTCTGTTTCAGTCACTTGTCCGTACTCTATATTTACATAATACATATAAATGAACACCATATATAAATATATATGCCACGACATGCAACATGCATGAAGTCTAATGAAGTCAAAAGAAACAAAAAACAGAAAATATTTTCTAAAGAACTAAAAAGTTCAATGGCACTTTCTTTTTTTTCTCTTTCTTCTCTTTGTGTAAAGAATGTAATGTGTCAGGAAAACAAGGAATTTACAATTTACCTAAATGTGCACACAATCACAATACAAGATATGTATTTTGGCGACTGTGACGGTCGCTCTGACCATCACTCTGACAATCAACATTTTACTTGTTTCTTTTTATGCTTACTTACGTTTCTATTAACATTACAATTTCTTTTTTACTTTACACAACAAAAGTAAGCGTAAAAAAAGATGAGTTGGCAAAAAAAATTCAGAGAAAATTGTGGGTTTAAGAGTGAATTAATCAAAATAAGAAACTAAACAAGAATCTTAACAAGCAAAAAGATTAAAAAGGACAAGATGACATAAACAAAAGTCAAACAGAGATGACAATAGTTTAGGACAACTACAGAGAAAACATCCTTCAATTTAAACTTTCTTAGAAAAATTAAGAACACCCAAGTGACTAGAAAACCTAACAGTTTTCATAAACCAAATTACCCCCAACACATTTTTTTACAGCGTACATATTTGACATAAAAATAAAAGCTATAGAACCATAATATCCTATTTGCTTTGTGGTCAGTTAATTCTTGACATTTAAAATTTGTTCCAAGCTGCTATAATAACATTAAATATTAAGTTGCAATCAAATAAAATCTGCTGACTTTGATATTTAAAAATAAAAAAAAAGTAAAACATAAATACCTACCTACATTTAAGCATATCTTGTTTGCTATAATTTGTTAACAGCATCATAAAGGAAATTTGTTGCTACACAAGCACGTGTATAAATATTATCATGTTTAACATAAAAATAACGCTGCATAAAAAAGACAAGCAGTTTCACACTTTCACCTTGCACTCTCTGAAACAACATATATATATATTTCTTTCCTTCCAAGAAATGCTCCTTGACATATACCTTAACATAATAATTGTTTTTTATATGCCTTTATGCATCATCCCACGTTCACATTTATATTCAACATTTATGTCCCTGTTCCCAATCACAGCAATGCGTCCTTTCCTTCTTTGCTAAACAAACAACAAAGCAAACAAAGCTAATACGATTATAACATTATGAAATTTTTTATATCAACAATTTTTTTGTACGGGCAACAACAAAAATTGAACACCATTATCAAATTACTTTGTGCACAATTATTTACATTTAGTAGCAAAAATTATTACAAAGAATCTCAAGCACCAAATACTTTAGTTGGTAATTATACAACTATATAATATACCTACTGCACTCAACACTCAAATAAACGACTTGGTTTTGTCCTTTACATTCTATTTATACTCATCATAACGAGTTGAGTTAGAATGGTAACTTCATTATTCCACCACCATCATCATCCTCCTCATTGCTAGCACCACACACATATCCACCAAAATTAAATTTTGCAATATCATCATCATTCTTTTACCACCACACCACCAGCAGCAATAAAACTATACTTGAAAAAATAGTCTACTTGAATGTTGTACTATATGCCATGCTATTTAGATACATACCATAAATACCACCATAATCAGATAACCAGCAAGGTAAAAGCAAACTATGTGCATGCCTACTATTTATTGGTGTGTGATGCACTATAATCTATAATATTCCACCAACTAATGAACGTAGCGTAACATATTATAATGGTGGAAAATGAGACAATATAATTTATCGCAATACATATAGCCATCTCATTTGTTATTGTATTTTAGCAAAAATGTATTCCTCTTGTTGTATTAAACTTTGCCTTGTAGAAACTTGCTCATTTTTCTTTCTTGTTTGTCCTCCATCATGCATGTCATGTACAAAATTATTGTATAACAATTACACAACAACAAAGCAAGAGCTCCTTGAAAATATATTAGCAAAGAAGCACTGGTAGTATAGTACCACCATCATCCGTAAAAAAACAACTACTTTTTACTTAACTCATTTTCTGTCACCATCATGCAACCTTACTAGAAATGATAATGAAATCCCAGCATCATCATTCCATTGTTTGTTTTTTTCGGCGTATGATATGATGAGACTAAAGATGAGATGGTCGTGCTGATGATGATAGTTTTTACCCTCATCATTTGAGATCTAATTTAACTGCTTTCTCATTTTCCTCTTATATCCTCTCTTTTAAAACTTTGCCTTGTAGAAACTTGCTCATTTTTCTTTCTTGTTTGTCCTCCATCATGCATGTCATGTACAAAATTATTGTATAACAATTACACTACAACAAAGCAAGAGCTACTTGAAAATATATTAGCAAACAAGCACTGGTAGTACCACCATCATCAGTAAAAAAACAACTACTTACTTAACTCATTTTCTGTCACCATCATGCAACCTTACTTAGAAATGATAATGAAATCCCAGCATCATCATTCCATTGTTTATTTTTTCGGCGTATGATATGATGAGACTAAAGATGAGATGGTCGTGCTGATGATGATAGTTTTTACCCTCATCATTTGAGATCTAATTTAACTGCTTTCTCATTTTCCTCTTATATATCCTCTCTTTCTCCGTATCTCTGTGCACAACTTTAATTAAAAGTCGATTAGCTTACTCAAGAGTTTTCCTCAACACCACCACCACCGACCGACACTACTACATACTCTTCAAAATTGTCTACAAAATGCACAGAGATATTCATTCATACATGCTTATAGTTAGTTATATAACCTTGCCTATATCATCAGAGAAACAATGTCTACATGCCTTTCTGTCAGTTTCTCGGTACACACCTCATCAACTTTCATTTCGACTAGACAAACTTTTGCTGTGCTGCTGTTATTATTAGTGCTAAAATATTTGCTTGTATTACTACTACTTGCACAACATGCTTATGTATGTATTGTGTTGTCTTTCATTTACATTTTCCTGCATTTCTGCTGCTGCAGTACAACATCATCATTATAGCTTTCTCGAGTAGTACAAAGTACAACAAAACAAAAACATACCTAATGACATTAGAGAACACAGGCCTTGTTCACACACAGAGAAAATTACTTGATGATGATGATGATCATTCATTATAGCTTTCTCGAGTAGTACAAAGTACAACAAAACAAAAACATACCTAATGACATTAGAGAACACAGGCCTTGTTCACACACAGAGAAAATTACTTGATGATCATCATCATCCTCATCTGTGTGATCGTCGACATTCTTCTCTTGCAGTTTTTTTTTCTTTCTCTCATTTCATCTGAATTAGAGTTGGAGTGCATGTTCTCTTGTTCACACTTATATTTTTTTTGCTGGTTTGATTCTTCAGTGGTGGTGGTGTATGGAAGAAGCGGGGCTAATTGGATAACCCTACCACACCATTGTATAATATCATGAGTTCCGGCGGGGCTGCTGCGTCATGGAGGAATCATTTTATTTTCGCTATGCTGTTGTTGAGGAAGGATGATGCGCTATAATACTTGTAACGAGTTGCTAATTAATTATGATCTGATGAGAAGGACAGGGTTATAATGTGTACCTAATAGACTGGATGATGAAACGTGTACACAACAACAAAAACTAGCAAGTACCAATTCTGTAGTTCTCCTGCTAATTACACATCATCATAGTCTATTTAGGTAATTAATGAATTCAACAAAATTATAGTTCTTTGTCTGCACTCAAATTCCTTGTCAAACAAGTAGCGAAACTACTGTGTTTTTATATTGTATACAAGCATTAACTGCTCTGCAATAATAAAGCTTGGGATAAAAATTGGCTGCATCATAATGGTCGTTGTTGAGATGCGGGATACTACTAGAGAAAACGGCTGTCGTAGTGGGAAATTTCAATTGACAATCCTAATCCTAATGATCATGGTGGCGGTGGTGGGGATGATGATGATGATGATGATGAGTCAAAGAAAAGTAGGAAGGATAAAGGTGGTGGCTTGGTTCTGGGTCCAAAAACTAATTTGAACAAGCTTTTTTTAAACTATCTTGGTATCATCTTGTAAGAAAGAAAAAAGAACTCGGGTTGTATTTCTGGCTAATTCGATTTTCCGCTTCTTTTAAACGTGCTGGCTTGGCAGAAAAAAAAGAGAGCAAGACAAGAAAAAATTGGTGTGAGTGAGTAAAAGCGAACAAGATATAAAAAAGGGATGAGGAAGATAAAATGAGGTAAGTTTGAGAAGTATAGTTGGTGGATATGTGAGAAATGAGTTGAATGAAAAGGTAAACAATCTAAATTGGGATTTGTGCTGGAGCCATCAAAAAATTAGATGAGATGTCAGGATGATGGTGATCTCATCATGAAATGATGACTATTGCTGTAATCTTATGGATTTATACAGCTATTTATATTTGTGTAATGAACTATAGAACTCTATCCATTTGAAATGAATGTAGAGGAGGTATAATAATATATGTGTATAGTAGTAGTGCGCAGTACATGCTCACACGTTATAATCATGTTCATGTAATAAAACTGTCATGTGTGTCTTTCTGTCTGTTTTGTAGGGAGTTCAAGCCTTCCCGACGAATGTCACACTTACACGCTTTCTAGAACTACACATAGACCTGACGGGTGAACTACCTGACCCGATGGCAAATGCCATTATGGAGCGCTGCCAAATCTGTAGTGAGAAACAGTACTGCACCAACTGTGCTCATTGTGACAAGAAAGTATGTCCTGACTGTAAAGAAGCTCACATTGACGTGCTCAAGCGGGAAATCCAACGGATTGGCAATCAAGTGAGACGAGTACTTCATCGACTGAACGACGCCCTTAGTAGCGTAGAAAAGAATACGATGCAGCTACAGTCGAATAGTATTAGTGTGATGGATGAAATCGATGATATTTACAGGTAAGGACACTAAAAACTACACAAGTCAAATAGAATTTGATAAGGGGAAAAAAATGAAATTGAACTGAAATAACACCAACCAAACTGATCTGGCAATGTCAATAATATAACAAGTTACAAGGATAGGTTACATATTTACACTGAATACCTACTCCAGTACACTTAATTAACTTGTTAGATACCTACATACAACCCGCTCTCAATTGACCATAAAATTGGTATTATAACGGGGTCAGCATATTTCCAATGTTCCGCTGTCACTTTCTTGTGCCAGTTTCAAATTACCAAAAAAAATAATACTTTTCATTTGACATTTCTCTTCTTCTCTGTTTTATGTATATGTGTTCCGTCGTCATCCCTCTTGAATTAGTTTAGTAATGTTGAGCATTCCCATCCAAATATTTACCTTTTCCATTATCCAACTAAATATATAGAGCAAATAGTAATAAATAGGTACCTATATAGCAAGATTATTATTAGTATTACTCGCAAACTTTATTTTTTACTGAAGCGTGTGTGTATGTTGTTGGTATACAGGACATGTACCACACAGCAGCTCACACGCCAAAATATGATTTATGTGTCCGTGAAATTTGGAGCACACAAAAAAAGTGAAGAAAGTTTTAGTCTTTTATGCTTGCAGAGATATGAGATGTGTGTATATATAAACACATGTTAT
This sequence comes from Paronellides praefectus, assembly GCA_027744595.1. NCBI lineage: Eukaryota > Metazoa > Arthropoda > Collembola > Entomobryomorpha > Paronellidae > Paronellides > Paronellides praefectus. Next base: position 360 of record JAITYZ010001758.1, on the reverse strand, counting down.
ATTACCGTCTAACCATCCAAAAGGAAAAAAAGAAAACGGATGGCTGATTTTTAAAGAGTTTACAAGGAAGAAAATCATAATTTTCGTTTTCTAGAAAGAAATAAAGTTTTGCTGCTGCTGATGCTCCTACTGCATGACTATTATCAGCATCAGAGTGTAAAGCTGTGTTGAACTAGCAAAAGATCAAAAAATTGTATACTTGTTCGTATAAAAAAGTATAAAGCAAACATAATAAAAAATATAAAACGTATATCCTTCAAACTCTCTCGACAAGACAGGGTTTCAAAGACTTGTGTGAATATTGCTACTCTATATAAAATACAATATTTATAAAATTATTATTATTATTATTAGAGGGAT
>JAITYZ010001757.1:0-16796 GCA_027744595.1 Paronellides praefectus | reverse complement strand
AAATAAGAATGAAGGAATCATTAATTAGAAAAATTAATATTTTTCGACATATAAATGGGGTAAGTTTAACGCTAATAAATTTTCTGCAACTAAAGCTTCATTTCGGTCACTTATATCAGATTATATGGGCTCCGATTCTTGATTTAGTTTGGTTTATCATTGACGTAAGATTATAAGTAAAGTTAATGGAGTAGGTCATTTATGATTATTAATAATTATGAATTATGATTTATATGTTCCGAGGTGGCCTATTTACAGCGCGTGATGATAATGACGACAAAATTGACGACTCTAAAAAACACATTTTTCAAAAACATTATGAAAACCTTTGCCGTTTTACAAATCCGTGTGGCCATAACGTAATGATATGATATGCATTCACTTCACATTTTACATCATTTTTGATGTTATTCAACTCATTCACATACCCATAATCATAACCGTTACCGTTATATAAAGCCCAAATCTTAAAGAGAGTTGAAAAACAAATCTGCTGAGAGTAGTAAGTATTCTAACGAGTGAATGCAAAGTGGATGTACCACCTCCGCATAATATTGTGTTCTCTACTGCATGGATTATTATAAGCTTTTTTGGCTTTTGATCACGTTAAAGAAATTGAAAAAAGCTGCTGCATAACATCCCTATTCAAAAGGATAATGATGCTGATGGAAAACAAATTTCCTTTTATGTATAAAATATAAAATGCTATTTTTAGTATTCCCTGAAGCAAAGCAATTATTTAATACATCAGTGATATGATATGATATCACGTATTGAAAAGGGCATAATAATAAATGTACCTGAGTAAAAGTACCACTTTTAATATTATCCTCTGCTTATTTTTGATAAGCTCTTCCAGGTGCTTATGTAAAAGCATGTATAAATTCATATGTAGATATATTCATCCAATATGCTTTTAATTTGGAAGTTTCACAAAACCCCGCCAGAGGTCCTTTGATGTTATTTCAATATGCAATTGATAGTTAAACATTGAACGTTGAGATTTGTAATAATTTTAGATGGGAAATTCCATTTATATCCAGAATCCAGAGACACATGTTAAACTAAACTACATACATACCGACATATTATGCTTATGTATTTGAAGTCGGTAGTCTATAATATTTACTTTTTGAGCTTCCGACATTTTTTAGGCCACCCATCATGACGACTGCCGTGATTATGTTTTTGGCGTGGTTGAAAGCAATAGCATTCATGTATGTTTTTTTACTTGCATTTATTTTTTCAAACTACTTTTCCTCCTTCTTCGACATTATCGTACTTTTCATGTTTGTCCTTTACCGTACTACTGGGCTAAACATTTGGCTTAGAAGTATACATAACCAAGTTGGTTGAAAAAAATACATACGGTTTTTATGTTAGTATAGCAAATACAAATCGATAATCATGATAACATTTCTACCGACTGCCAAAAAACTGGCAAGGGAATAGAAATGGGCAGGCAATAACATTGAGAAACGTCATAGTTATGTGTCCAAACGGTCAAAATATTTTGATACTCGTTCAAAATCATTATTTTGATGAGAGGCAGTCAGGGGAATATTATGACGCGTGGGTGGATCCCATCCCATTTTTATGACGGAAGCAAAAAGGGACTATACCTGGCTACATATTTATTCTTTTCCATTGAACCATTAACTGCTGCTGTTCAAAGTATCGAGATTATTAGTCTGTTTGTATGTTATTTTTAAAATACCGTCTTTCTTTAAAAAAAATTACCATGCAGCTGTGATGCTACATGATTTTTTCTTTGACTTTTGGATCATTGCAGATTTTGTAGCTCATCATCATTATTCAAATACATTACAATTACATTACATGCATGTATCCATCCCCTTCTTGTTAAAGTGAGGGAAATGTGGGGTTTTATTGAAAGTAAGGTACGTGGCTTACGTGCTGCTTCATTATTCATTACGGATTTCCAGCACACCAAATAAAAAGATTAAATGAACAGGAATGTCGGCGGAAGAGAGATATAAGTGAGGACATAACCATAATCATATTACCTTTACTTGTATAACTGGTGAAGGTAAAGGGTGGTGATAATGAAGAGAAACCTTATTTTTTATCTGGTTTTATCTTAATGGTAATGATGTGATGATGATAGACACCCACATAGAGGAATTGGCCATTTTGAACGAAGTGGAAATTGCCGTGTAATTATTATTAAAATGATGCTTATCTTAATGTGGAAATTGGGAGCATTATTATATTCGCCTTTTGGCTTGCCTAAATCCCAAATGTTTCCAGAGCTTTTTAAAAAGGCCTTCTCTTTGTTCCAACGTACGTGCTTGTTTGTATTGGAATGAGAATGTTTATTTTAAAATGGAACAAACGTCAAAAGAAAGTACTTGTCGTTTGCTGCTGCTGTTTCAGTTGAGAAAAGAAAAAGCAGTAAAAAAAGTTATGATCCTGTTGGTTTCCACTTTTACACACATGTTCCCTTTTAAATAGAGAACATGCAGGGTTTTTATTACATGTACGACATATTATTATTATGATGCAAGCCTTTTTTGTTTTTGAATGGCTCTCTGCAGTAGAATACACGACAGCTTGGATAAAGATTGTACCTTTTAATCAATTCAAATTCTATTTTTGAAAAACAAACTAAAGACATAAAAGGTGTCCCGTTAAGTCCCATAATAATAATAATAATAATAATCACAAGGGAAAGGGTTAATACTTAAATTGCGTGCATTATGCTAATATTTAAATTATTGCTGTTGTAAAATTATTGTATATAAAAAATACTGTACATTTAAAATACTGTATTACTACAATTTCATAAGAAGAAAAGGTAGAGGATTCCGGCATACATTGTGATGCAAATGAATGCAGTAGTAGTGAAGTTATAAAGTTATAAATAGTAAATGTTCTATAAACTAAATTAAAAGGAAAAAATATATTAGCAGAACGCCGTTCAATTATTTTTTTACTTGGCGAATCCGGGAGTACAACCAGAGATGCATATGTAGCACTTAAATTTGAATGCCACTGAATAAGAATAACCTAGTAAATTCACATTTGGTGATGTATATCCTTATAAGAATGAAGCAAAATTAATTAAAATCAAAGAAAAGCTTCCCTTTCATACAAAGGCAAATGATTGATGTCAAGAAAAATTGAGTTATTTAGCATTTGAACGTCATATGTTTGAACAACAAGCTGATATCACCTGTAATTATTTCCCATAACTGCTAAACTACCTACATAATAGTTCCGAAACTAATTACGTGCCTATGTATTATTAATTGGCGGGGAAAGAATGCGGAAACTTTATTTTACATTGTAATGTACATAATATACATACTTTCATTTACTACTAATAAACTTGTAAAGCAGTAAATGATGTTGGTTTAGTACCAACTTTTTCAAACAAAAAAATTAAAGTTTTTCCAATAAAGTAGCTCTTCAACTTTTTAGTTGGCAGTATTTACCTTTTTATTGTTTATTTTTATTTCTCTCAAAACTTATTTTATTTAGAATAAAAATAATCACAATTTTGCTATCATATCCTCTTTTGTCATTCAACATATTATACAATAGCATAATATACACCGCAATTTTCATTTTTTTTTCTCTTTGTACCGCGTTGGAGATAATACCTTTTATATTTTAATTCTCCTTCAAAAAAAAGTTTATATCCTTATTTTGCATACTTATTCAAGAAAACAAATAGGAAAACACAAGAAAAGGAGAAAATCAACAAAACATTTTAAATTCACCTGTACTTCTATACCTCACAAAGTGTCCTTTCTATCTTTAAGCTCTCTTTATACACTCAACTTATTTTTCTAAAGGAAAAAAGTTTACCATACAAAAATAAACTTTTTTTTTCATCTTCTTATCCTCGTGCAAAGGAAAAACGTTCATTTTGGGAATTATTCGGCATCAAGAGTTGAGTGTGTATAGGGCACATGTAAACTACCTAAAACTCAAACACACACAAACACACGTTCAATTCAAATACCTTTCCATTCAACTGAACTTTTATACTATTCGCAACTTGGGCACAATAACCAAGAAAAAAAAGTAATCAACTTGACTCACTGACTATATTACATAATATCTACTTACTACGGATACTCACACTACTCGTGCTGTTTTACTCGTAAAAAACTTTTTTTTCCATGCTTTACTTCTTAAACATGTTATGCACAAACACAATACACACTGGTTAAGTAGACATGTGTATGCTGTTGTATGTAAGATATACTTGGTCTCCATTGTACAGTTAACCTATCATATTATTGCATATGTATACCTCCCAAAATACAATCCATGTGCCTCTGCACGAACAACATTTTATTTCAATAAAGCGATACATAACTAGTCATATATGTATATACACAATAGGGTACAATGGCAAATGAAAAATCATAACAATGACACCAGCTTAGTATTTTCTACTTTACCGGAGCTGCGATGCAGCTCACATTTATCTATCTCGTCGCATCCCAGTGAACTTTACCTTTTTCCTCGAGAAAAATGAACACGAAGGCATGTGAAGAAAAGAAAGAAAAGAAGAAAATATCCTTCTTTTTCACACGAACAAAGAAAACAACATACAGGAAAGAAGCAACATTTTTTTCTCTTTTTTCTTCTTATTCTTCTTCTACTTGTCGGCTCAATTGTAGAAGAGCGGGTGAGGCGGAAGTGTAAAAAAGAGCATCCAAGTCATCATGTACCTAAGCATATTCCTGTTTTCCTGTATAAAAAAAAACTACTGGAAAAGCAAAAGGTTCACCATTTTGTGTACTGTATTATTGTGAGTAGTGACGGTATATAATCTCATGGTTTCTTTTTTGCTCTATAAAATAAATAGCTTTAGGTTTATAATACGTTTACATATAATGCAAGTTCACACATACATATGAGCATAATATGGGAATACACATGTGATTCTTTTTATTTACAGCCTTAATTTTTGTATAAGATTCGCCATGAGTGCAATAATGCACGATAAAATATAGGTAGTCGCAGAGAAGAAGTAAGCAGCAAAATAAACACCGAAACGAAATGTCTAATATAACGGGTTGTTGTATTGTTGTTTTGTATCCAACACGAAAACTCAAATTGCAAAAAAAAATCCATCCCAAAAAAATAAACTCCCGTAAAATAATGCTTCCTTGCACGCACCATGCAGAAAAAAAGCAACCAATGCAATGTAAAAAAAGTCTAAAAAATAAGTAGATGGACGGATGGACTTTTTTTTCTAAAAAAAGAAAAACATTTTCAATGGCTAAAAAAAGTCAGTTATACTGCATTGTTGCTATTATTATTACAGATTGTCTTGCCCATAAAAAAATATGTAGTCGATATGTTAAACTCACTTAAAAAACTCCAGTGTTATTGTGAGTGAAATTGCTGTCATTATTATGACTATACACTCTTTACTATTAGCTATTATTGTGCAGTAAAAAAAGCTTTTGACGAAAAAAAATTTGTCTCTTTTTTTCTGCTGCTCCTATTATTATTGTTGTTGTTGCTGTTATTGTTAAACTTTTGGAGTATAATAATAACAAATAATGCTACTCTTGACTTGACTGATAAAAAAATACCTGCATTTTATGTACATTTTTTTACTGAACAAATTCTACTGAAAAAAAAGAATACTAGAGACTACAGCATAGCTCTTATACATGTATGCTTTCTCACAATCAGTCACCACCAAAACTCATGTCATTCTCATGCCTTGCGTTTCAAATTCTTGGAAAATTCAGAAGAACATGCTATAAAATGTAGGTATATAACAACAGCAGCCTTTTTTGCTGTGTTGCTGGAAAAGTACAAAAGTGGATATTGAGATGGTAGTGGCATGTAACATCTGCTTTTTTACTTGCGATACATTTTCTTTCCCTATATTTTTTTTTCTTTTCCTTTCTCTTTATTTCGCCCCTTAAATATCATTAGGATGGTGGATTCACTCAACAGCAGCACATCTTTTTTCCCTCTGTCTTTTTCCCCCCTTGCAAGGATAAAGTGAAGAAATATACATGGCTGTTAGTGAATAAGTGAGTATAATATTTTGTATGCCTATATGGATGGATACTTGGTCTACTATTTATACGTACTTTAGGGAAATAGGGGCAATGCATTTGGGAATCGACAACCTTTCCTCTATATTTTTTGTTCTTTCCTTCTCAAGAAGCCTTTTTTCTCTTCTTCTTCTTCTTTTGGTTTCGTTTTCAGTTTGGTCATGGAACAGAAGAACATAAAAAGGAGGGGGAAGAGAAGGGTATCGACTTTACAGACACACACATGAGCATGATATTCATTTCACCCTTTTTATAAGGCTATAAAATGTGTAAAGATATATATATAAAATATAATGTACAATATACATGTATTTCCTAAACCACCTTGTCTTGTTGTGATTGTAGTGGAACGTGGTATTGTGTATACCTCAAAAAATAAGTTTTTCTTTTTTCCCGGTTCCTCCCTCTCCACTTTACTTGCAAAACCACCACAACCTCCGTCATACTCTATACTTTTTCCTCCAAAACTCTGTCTACCTAATAGTTTTATATTTTCACTAAAATTCAACAAAACCAAAAACTTTTGGCTTTTCTCTCGATACTCTTGAATGAGAAGAAAATGCAACTTGTACTAAAAGTTGGATAATATATAATATATGGTTATTACACTACACTGTGTAGTCTACACACAAATATCCATACACATACTCCCACTCTCTAGTTTTCTCTTCCTCCTCCGCTCAAACTCCTGCTGCATTTTCTCTATTTCACCATGAAAAAACGGACGAAGGTGCGGCAGAAACTGCAGAGAAAGTGAAAGAGAGAGCAAGCAAGCTAGAGAGTGAGGCAAGAGTTAGGCAGGAGGAGAAGGGATATTGATGATGACGATGATCATGATGGCAATACGATGGTTCCTGCAGGGAAGAGAAAGCCTGCTAGAAAATCTTCTATGCGATCAGCATGACGATGATATGATAGGATGCAGAAAAGCACCAGCAGCAAGGATCTTCTCTCTTTTTATCCCTCTTTATTTTCCTGGCTAATGGAATGTAATATCAGAGGATGCTACACAGAGAAAAGTGGATGGGGTGGTAGTAAAAAAATGGATTGCTTTTCTCTGTGTTGGCCATCTTCATAACAACCCAAGAGTATCCGTTTAAAGCTTCTCTCTCTTCCTATTTTTTTACTCTTTTTCTTTTCCTTGTTATTAACGGAATACTCATCTAGGAATATATGCCCCGTAGGAAAGAGAGGCAGAATGTGAGACTCATTTTTTTTATCGTCAAGGTAGATACAAAAAAGCTTATCTCTACCAAAGATCCCATCTCCTACGTGCCGGTGGTTGTTGTTGTTGGTGTGATGTGTGTACGTAACTTTTTCTCTTATTTTTTTCTTCCTCCTCCTCCTCCCTTTGCTTTTTCCTGCTGCTGCAGACCTTTTGCTTCTGAAAAATATATAAAGTAGACTTGACTTTGGGTTTTAAAAAATAATAAGACAAGTTATAGAACATTTTTTGATCCTGTTTGGATGGTGATTGTTGTGATTACCACCAAAAATATATATAAGGATCATCGTCAGTCTCAAATAAAAATTGTCTTTCTGCTGCTGTTGACTTTAGCTCTGGATTGGAACATAAGCTTTACATAACTTTATTGTGTCTTTGTAGCAATACTACTTTACTTACCCACCGGGGAAACAAAACGGACTAGAGAAAAGTAGAAAGTTTCTCGTTTTTTACAGCTCCATAATAATATACATGTCAGCTTATGAATGAATAAAGGCAAGAATTTTTGATAATATTGCCCATTTCCCAAAGCCCAGTAGACAAGGAGCACAAGAGGCAAGAAAGTAGTAGAAAAAAGTAAGGTGGTGATATAATGTGAAAGGTATGTCGTAGAATGTGAGTGTGTTCTGCTGCTGCTAATATTATTGGATTGGTAGGGGAATTCCCATCTTGTCTTTTTAGTAGTTTCTTCACTTTTTACACCTTCGCAACTTTATTTTTCTTGTAGGTATATTAAGCGTTCACTGCACTTTATCCCGTTGCGTGGTATTATGTACTTTTAATGTAAGTGGTATGGTGGTTGTGGTGGTCTTCGCAACTTTATTTTTCTTGTAGGTATATTAAGCGTTCACTGCACTTTATCCCGTTGCGTGGTATTATGTACTTTTAATGTAAGTGGTATGGTGGTTGTGGTGTTAGTATGTGTTCAGCAAGTCAAAGTCAAGTGACTGGTGTGTTAGTGTTCAATCTACACACAAACTGAGACTACTACCACATCACTTTTCTTATTCCCCTTGTGTTGTTTTTTGGAAGAAAGGGAGAGAGAGAGCAGTGGAAAAAAAACTTGACGTAGTGGTGGTGGTTATGGAATTACACGCGCTTTTTTTAGTGTAAAAATGGGTACTCCCTGAAGATCATCACATCATCAGTGGAAGTTCCACACAGACTCACCCACGAAGGCTTATGTGCAAACACAAAGGATGAAAGCATATAATAAATGTAGTAATTAACTTGATAGACAATCTTGTCCCTTTTCCTGTTCCTTGTCAAGGGAAAATGAACAAGAGGAAAAAATTTCTTGACTCTTCTTGTCTTGTACGTTTGTTTGTGGGTGTTGAATGGTGTTGCTGAACAAAAGGGCTTTAAGGTCTAAGTAATGTGTGATCGCTTACACGACAGATTGATTAGTAGACTGTGAAAAGAAAGAAAAGTAACCGGTGGTACATGGTGAAAACGTGTGAAAAGGAAGAAGGATCATCATCATTATCGCCAAGAGTGAGAGTGATCAGAGAAAGGGACAAAACGTATAATGTAATAATGGCCAATCTTGTCCTTGTCCATAATGTACATCTATTGTTCTTCTTGAGACTTGAGTGAACGGAAGGGAAAGAGAGGTGGAAAGAAAAGAAAAGTGAAAGCATTGATTACTACGATATGTTACACAAACTATTAGATTTGTCTGTCTCTCTGATTGTATGACAAAATGCATGGGTATGTGTACGTTGGTAATTGGAAGGTATCGCGTAAATTGTAAGATTGACTTGTTTTAAGTTAAAAAATAAGCTGTTTTAATTTATTGAGGTAGATTGGAAATTTAAACCTCGGTTTGAACGTAAAGTTACCTAAATATTGGAAACAATCCCATGCCTCTGTCTTCATAGCTTCTTAATCACGTCTAGACGAAACATCTGTGACGAAAGTTAACTTTGAAAAATATACAAAATGCTTTAAGTGGCGTCAAACTCAATAATTTCTTCAAAATTCAATTTTGTGATATTATTAACTTCACCAAATCACAAGTAAATTCTCTTCAGCTACATATTCAACTCCGAAAGGATTATATCACTTTCCAAATTTCCGGATATATAAATATAAAATATTCACTCCACCAATTTCCCAGAAAGCCACACGTACCAGCCACCTGTACCACTGTCCTTATTGCATTTTTATTTTTTTCCTTCCAAGACAAAAAAAAACTGTAATAAAAATGGAATTGGAACACCAGAAGTAAAAAAGAGGAAAGAAGAAAAACCTGCGTGTCATGTTATCATGTTATGAATATGAAACTCATAAAACTTGCAGTAGCAGAGCAGCAGCGGCGGTGGGAGCAACGCAATAATACATAGTAATTTTGTGGTGCAAGTGAATTTGGTGTCCTCTCTTTTGGTACTTTGTTCCCTCTACTTTTTATACGTTACTTAACAAGACAGTAGGAGTGAGATAACAGATAACATGCATAATGGAATGTATAACAACGAGCATAACGTATAAAAAATAATATGAAATGCTTAAGTTTGCACTCCAAAGAAGAGTAGGTACGCACACCACTGTAGGTATTCTCTTCCATTTTTCTGCTGGTTTTGCTGGTGAAAACGTCTTTTTGTAAGGTTTTGTGAGTGTGTCTGTTGAAAGTGGTGGTGTTGATGTGTGATGACACCACTCACTCGCCGAACTGATGCGAATGAATGAGCAAGCCATTCTGAAAAGTTGTATTCTCACTTTTATTTACATACTTTCTCTCGTCATTAAAGTGAGGAGCTAATATTTTTTAAATTCTTCTTTTCTACTCCTTTATGAATTGTTAAATGACCATACTGTCGCTGTCATTTGGTGTTGTAGTGAAAAATGGTGTTAAAAAACAAGAGGACATTTTTTTTGGAAAAAAAGAAGAAAACTTATATATCCAGTCTGTCTCATAAACAAAAACAGTTTCTTTGTTCGGCTCAGTAAATAAACCAAGAAAAGTCGGAAAAATAGCAATAATAATACACAATTTAATCCTAGCGACAAAGTAAAAGGCAAAAGTGGTTGTTCTTGGTGAATTGTGAACATAACATTGTGTTATATAAACACAACCGGAAGTCGTGTATATTTTTATCCTCTCATCGAAATTTATGAATCAACCTTAAAAAATAATTTGTGTGGGTTCAAGGGACGCTATATTCAGTCATTTCTTCGTGTTAAATTTTTGTGACCTTTCTTTAAGCCCACCAATTCACTGAGCCCGTGTGTAAAAACTGCATAAATACAGAAAAATAAAACTGACTTTTTAGATATTTACTCAGCTTGTTTACACATTACACACTATACATACATATGACACGCCGGTTGGAATTGTAAATCGTGTTATACGAGCGGACATTAGAGCATTTATCATTTCCCTTTTAAAAGCTCTCTGGTGACTAAAAGTGATTTCCCTACAGAAAAAAGAAAGAAAAAACAAAAAAATCAGCATTTTATTGCTTGTGTGACATTTTCTTGGTGTAATCCTCCACATTTTTTAGAAGGAGTATACTAAACCGGAAACAAAAAGACATTCCCGTTTTCCGCATTACAATTATTATCTCTTGGTGAAAACACTAGCAGCAGTCTTGAATATAATAAGGAAGGCGTAACGGCGCAAGTGAAGGCAATAATGATAATAATTATAATTACACAGCTGAATGAGTTATGTGATAAAATAAATAAAAGAGGAGCTCATAGCTCATAAAAATTATAGTGATCGTTAAACAACCAAATAAAAGTATTAATTACAGCAAAGTGATCCCACGTCCACAGACCCCTCTCGCACATAAATATGTATCATCTATCTATCTATCTATTTACACAAGCAGTCAGAAAAGACAATTGTAATCCAAAGAAAAACTAAACTGGTTTTGTGATATTGTGTGTATTGTGTGCATATACAAATCTGTATATGATTATGTAGGCGTGTGTAAATACGTTTTATTTTTTTGATGAGGACACATCCAAAGATACGTATATATACAAGTGAACACACTATATATATTTATCCCTGATTGCCAAGGATTTTCTATTTTCCATCATCAGAAAAGTCAACCTTGCGCTTCACATTGTACGTCTCTTGCTATAATATTTTTGTAGCGTGTCCGTTCACATCACTCACTTTTCTCTTCCTGTTTGGGAAGATACATAACATGATTAAAATAAATGAAGCGACAAGAAAAGAGGTCCTTCGTGTTAGCGTGTTGTTGTGTGGCCTGTTGTCATAATCAAAATAATAATTTGTTTCGCTCGTTGCTCGTGTGCTCTTGTTTGTTTGTTGATTGTATATATATTTTACTAATCATCTCCACATAAAGTAGAATAACAATTTAGAGAAAAGGAGAACAACATAAATAGGTGATGAAAATGGACAAATAGCGATGAAATTAACTATAATATATGCATATTATATACATTGCTGACTGACCCAACTGTAATTCTGGGTTTTCTTTCTTATTTTTTTACCGTCACTTCTTCACTTTCTTACATTTTCTCTCTCAGAGTTTTTGTCGGTGTTGCGGAGGAATCGATCAAACTCCATTTAAACGTGCTCTATACTGCCATTATAACAACAGCGAACCTACAATACAGACTATGCATAATGGATTTTATTAGTACTACAGAGCGTGTTGGTAGTGTGCATGTATTTTTTATACATGACATAATAATCACAATCAGTATGCATGTCACCTTCTGAAGAGTGTTGGCTTTGTTGAAAGTGTTGTGCATCCAACCAAAAAAGTGATTAGGAAAAAAAAGTAAAGAAAAAGTGTTTTTTGTCGACCCAACCGACCAATACACACAGCATGTTTAAGAAAAGGAAAACGAGTACAAATAATAATAAATTTCACTTCGATTCTTTATCGTTTCCCATGTCCTATGCTGAAAAAAATATCCAATCTTGTTTGCATTTTAAATTATTATTCTTCCGCTGACGATCTTTTCCCGCATTAAACATAATAAAAAGGGTTTTAAAACCTTCTTTTCATGGCCCCCATGTAACATTCCACGCCAGACGTGGCAACGATCAATAAAAACAACAAAAAACAAGTCTAAAGTAAACAGCAAGATTAAGATAATCACTAAAAAGGTAGTCGTCGTTATGCATATTGTGTACATTTAAATTTTAAAAGCGTTTTTGGTGCAAAGATAAACATATATCGTCATCATCATAATGTAAATGGCACAATAATAGGCAGTTAATTTACCCGGTTCGGTTTCTCCCGTATATCCCGGTGTATAAATCTATAAATAAAGTAGAATGCAAATGTGCCACTATAAAAAATAGTTTATTGGAATGACTAGGACGATGGTGGGGATGATAACAATTTGGTGTTGATGTGTGTGTTCCTTGCATAAATAACAATTATGTATGCCGTCTATCGTCTGCTTGAATGCATATTATATACTCACGCAAGAAAGCAAATACGGGGTGCATTTAAAAAGTGTAAAAAAATAAAATTATGTGCTCTTTTACAAATCCATTGTTGGAGGGGGGATTTTCCTTGTTGAGTTTATGAAAAGGAGAACATGTGTGAGTTGTGCTGAACGAAGTGTATTAAACGGTTATTGGCTTTATGATGATCACGGCACGATCGTCATATCCCTGCTTGTGATAATAATAACAACAGTAACAATAATAATACCATCAAAAAATAGAAAAAGCACTCTCTTGCCCCATTTGTCGTTAATAAATACAGAAAAAACACTAAAAAATAAGGAGCAGCTTGAATCAATAAAAATATCGAGAAAAGTATAAAAAAGAAGATTTTTTTTATACACTGCGGACAAAATCCACACTCCTGTCACGTCACGTGTGTGTGTGTGTCTGTATTTTGTGTGTCCGTTGATGACAAATAAAAAGGAAAGCAAAAGAGAAAGTCAACTCAATTGTAAAGCAGAAGCGGTTTGGTTCGCTGCTGTGTTCTTGAAAGTGCTGTGTTTCTCGTGGCGAGTTTTTAGTGTGATGTGCAGTGTGCATGCTGGCACATGAGATTTTTTTTTAAATAAAATAAATAAATTTTGACAAGTAGTTGGCGTGGTGTGACGTGACGTGTGAATCGTCAATCAAAATAAAATATAAACACTTTTTACATATTTTTTCTTCTTACTTCCTTCCTTTGATTTTCTGATCTGCTGCTGTGTGTGCTCCGGCTCTCGGGTGTTTCGTAAATGAACTCGTGCATGGCACAAAAAAATATTTTTTTTTCGGACAAATGAACTGAGAATGTCCTACAAATTGTCAATTCCACTTTTTACATCAAATGATTTACAACTATAAACTAAAGAGTAGAGAAACCTGCCTATAGAGAAACCTGCCTACTACCTCAAAGGACAAAAATATAACCAGTTCAATACGAATAATTCATTTCCTTTTCCAAAATAACAAAAATTGTTCTGAGCAATACAAATTATATACATACCTATTATTAGACATAACCCAGCAATATACACAGTACACAAAAATCAGAAACAACGAAGCAAAAAAGAAGAAAAGTTGACAAGAAAAATACATAAATATTTCTCAATTTATACACCAAACCACGCACCCTCAAACTCTCAGCAGCCCTAAACCAAAAGTTTTAGCGCAACAAAAAAAATATAAATACTATTTCTGAAATAGTATTTCAGACACACAATCATACTAAAAAATAAAAAAGGGAAAGGGGGGCGTCTTTTTGCATATAAAAAAGAAAGACACAAATTTTTTGTATACCTTCCTATTATACATACGAGCATTTCTTTTTCGTGAGAACAGCAAAAAAAATCACATGATAACGACATTGCCACATAAAAAAATGTAAATGTTTTTTTATAATCATGTAACGAGGTCGCTGATGTTCAAAATATATGGTTTTATATACATAAATATGTATGTATAACCTTATATATAAATTTCCTTCTGCTGTTACTATTATAGTTGTCGAAAAAATTCCAGTAAAAATACTCTTTTTTCCTGTCTACATTTTTTTTAAAGATTGCAATTCACAGTAACGAGGGAAAATTGCAATAATGATAAAATATGTTGCTACAAAAAATTCCCCATTATTTTCCTCTGAAACCTAGTAAAATGGGATGGGTGAAAGCACACGGACCCAAAAGAAAAATCCCAAAATCCTTTATCTCACCATCTACTATTGTCGTCGTTGAAAATTGAAGAGAAAAAATGTTGGTATAATGATAATCGTTTAAAACAAGTATAGTGACATGTCATTATAAATTACAGTAAAGCAATAACATTTTTTTTTGAAAAAAAAAGTAAAATTCTTTTCCTTCAAAATGAAGTTTGGAAAGAGAAAAAAGACTAAAAAAAAGTGCGGGAAAACTTTTGTGAGAGTATAACTACAGTAGTGATGCTGGTGGCAGTATAGTGGCAGCACCACCATCATTTTTTTACCATTCACTCATCCACTCTCTGGAAATATAATGTTGAGCAAAAAACGTTCCACTTTGCTTTATACCAAGTTACATGTTTATTAGCTACGGGCTAATAAATATACCTACCTTAGCAAGCCTACCATACATATTTTTCCAACTACTTGTTTTATTACAACAATGCGTCTTTATCCATCTCCCTTATGAAATACATGCATAGGTAATGTATAGAGTGTATACTTTACGATTGTGTCAAGGGGAGCTAACTAACTAAGTAGCCTCAACCGTCGCAGCATAATCAAAACCACACCACACGACCAAATATAGTAATTCTGGTGGTAGTACAACAGTTTTTCACAGTGTTGCAATGCTACAAAACTGCTACTACGACTTTTCCCTCTTGTGTTACTGTGTTAACAGTACATAGTTTTTCACTTTAGCTTCATCAGCAACAGCAGCATAGCCTCATTCAGGAGTAATATAATATCGTTTATTATTATTATTGCTCTTGCTACTACTACGTTTTCCTCTTGTGTTACTGTGTTAACAGTACATAGTTTTTCACTTTAGCTTCATCAGCAACAGCAGCATAGCCTCATTCAGGAGTAATATAATATCGTTTATTATTATTATTGCTCCATTCTCCCTTGACTACGTTGCCGCTACTACTACTGCACTATATATTCTAACATAACCACGAGTTGTTAGATTGTTAGAGTGCCACATTTCGTTAGCGTCTCTCTCCGTCGTATTAAAAAAGTGCGCTTTTTGACTACAACAACCAACGAAAGAAGGAATTCAACGCTGCATTCTTTTATGAATACTTAAATACATACTACGCCGTAACTTTAACATGGATTGAAATTATAACGTGAATAATAATTCTAAACTAAAAATGTGTGTTTATGTGTGTGTCTGCTTTCTTCAATATAAAAAGGGTTACAGAACAATACAACCAGATGCATGAATTTTAGATTCATTCATTTCTTTCTCTGAAACCCTTTCCCTTTTTCATAACGAATCAAGTCTCCAAACGTTCCATACCGAAAAAAGACATGATCCAATCTTCTTATTTGTCTTAATCACTCGAGGAAAAATATAGTACATACTTTCATGTCATTAATCTTATCTGCTCCAGAATCCAATATTCCAACAAAAGAAAGAAAAAAACTGAATTCTACATTCGCATAAATGGGCAACAAACCAATAGCAGCAGTAAACGTTGTTGTTCATCAAAAAAGAAAATATACACTGACTTGCCTTAACCTGACTACTTGAACTGTACCGTGTGCTGTGGACCCCTGAAAAAGAAAATTCCCAACGCTAATCGATACAGTAACACAGTCAAGAATACAAACAAAAATCTTCTATATATTGAGCATATATAAACGAACATTTATTGTTGGGGTATACAATAATAATAATAATAATACACATTACAGTGGATAAGAATACACACACTGACTCTCCAGAACCAAAAGTTGTGGAAGAATTCAACAGAGAAATTCGCCAAAATTCTTGTTAGCAAACAAGTCAAGTCAGTCGGCTGAGAGAAATCTAAAAAAAGAAGAAAAGGAATAAAGAAAAAAATACAAATTGTATTTCTATCTGAATAATATCTATATATTGATTCCTTAACAAAAAAAGAAATATCGAAAAGGGTTCAACTCGAAAAAAAAGTGGCGCATTCAATTCATTCATCGTCAAAATAAACCCATATTACATACACAGCATACCAACAAAAAACGAACACGCGGAAAAACCTGACAGCAGGGCTCCTCCACCGCATAACTTGATCCACTACTCAACAAGCTACCATAGAACAAGTCTTGTCTTTTGTGTTTTGGTGCAGCAAACAGATATTCTGCAAGTGAAAGGAAGAGAAAGCAAAGGGGGAAAAATGTGAACCTTTTTTTATCTCTTGAAAAAATGCATTGAATAATCCGCAATTGATACAATTTTTGGTGTGCAAAAAGTAGAGAAAAATTACAAAGAAACTGTTGTGGGTGTCATTCATATTTTCGTGGCGGTGAAATTCTTTACAAAAAAAGGAATAACAATAAAGAAAACATGATTCTTTTACTGTGGTGGGTTTGGGCCATTTTGGTGGTAGGTGTGGGAGTACTCTTGTA
>JAITYZ010001756.1:0-15772 GCA_027744595.1 Paronellides praefectus | reverse complement strand
TTAAAAAAAGCCGATTGTTAAGATGGAAAAAAGAATTGAAGTGGCAGACTTTTATGACTGGCGCATGTATAAACATATAGCAGACTTACGCATGAACCCGACAGGTAATTGCGTAATGCGTGATGATCGTTTCATGTAACATGTAACCAATTTCCACATCTATGTATCGTCCGTGTGGCTAATTTAATTAATATGCAAATCTTCGTGTGTGTTCCACCATTCTACAGAAAAACAACTTTAATCATTCATTTAATTGTTTTTGAGACTACAACGGTAGAGCAGCAACATTCTCTTTTTTTATGCAAATAATCTCCACTCGCATATTATAGTTGATCATCACTTCTTGTGCTACAACCTGCAACAACAACTGCTCACAGATAATTTGAAATTTACTATTTTATTGGTCATGGCCAATAAACAAGTAACAATAGAACCGAACCTGTGTGTTGATAAGTACTTCACTTTCTGTATAAAAAACAAGCCAAATTATATAGCAGGCGAACAATTACAGAAAGCACACCATTTGGCAGTTCGTTAATTCACACACAGGATCCAATAAAACTAATTAGATGACAAACCACTCTCTACATGTAACCACTATAATATGAACAAGTCTGCCAGGCCGGGAGGACATGTGGTGATTCACTCAATTGTATTCACGATACTACGCACTTTTCCCCTTTCCCCAAGAAATATTAATGCATAAACAAACAAATAATCATTAAAAGACAAGGTGCGTACAGGTATTTGTAGGACATCAGGTAGATACAAATAATAATTTCGACATAGGTAAAAACTAATAAAACGATAGTAATGGTATTGTAGTAGGGTTCGGCCGTGTAACATAAAGAAATATGACACAAAGAATAATCACGCTCTCCTCTGCATATTCATACGATGAAACAGAAGAATGGAGGGGATGAAAATGAAAATAAAAAGGGGAAAAGTTTTTGTATACTTTCCTCTCTTTTTGGCTTTTTGATTGTATTCTAATTGTGATATAATAACCTGCAAAAATACCTTGACGCAGATGTCCAAAAAATGCTGATCTCTAAAAAAAATTATATGCTTTGTTATTTGCTTTTATTATGCCTTGTTATGCGTGACATTCATGCTGTCGTCATTAAGTACCAAAAGAGCAAAGGAAAATAGTTGAGTTTAAGTTGATATAATATGTTGATGATGATGATGACATTCATATTTGCCTTTTGCATTCCCTTATCGTTTAAAAACATTTGAAAAGTTATCTAAGCTGCATATATATAGATATGCATAATGCTCAGTATGCACATTGGAAATGAGTGACAGACTGACAAAATATGATATGAAACGAAATGATACGGATGCGGATGATATGATATTGTTGGCTGGTGATTATGATGATGATGATGGTAGAGTACACAATGAAAAAATGGAGATGTGGTAGTGGGCAACAAATACGTAAGGTTGTTTGTTAGTGTGAAAAGAAAGCAAAAGCTGTTTGCCTACAACTACATACCCGGTTTACAGTTGAGCCTAGTAATAGCAATGTAGTAAGTACAGTATATAGATATAGATATATATCTGTGCTTGTACTAATGATAATGATAATAATGAAGCAAGCAGGTACTGCCCAATAGAGTTGAAATAAAGAGTAGAGGCATGTGCATTTTTAAGTGTGCCAGGTGGTCATCCATTTCATCACTGTTTCATTGTGATTACCGGCAGGCCAGGTTACTCTTACATGTGCTACACTCTCATTTTTTATAATTTTTTATGCGCTGCATTCGGTAGAGAAATGAAAAGGCAGGTCTACAGGTAACCTACTTTTTCTACTATGTAGTTTGGGTATCTTGCATAAAAAAAAGTCAGCAGGTCACAAAGCGCAGTAATATGTTCCCTGTCAAGCCAAGAGTCAGAAGCAGCATCTCTCTCCAGCAAATATAACAGGAAAAGCCCTTGTTCCTTGTTTACTAAAGTTAGACTGACATGTGTGTGTAGAGAGGCATGAAGTATGAAGAATATGATGAAGAGGAGGAGGTGGAGCAGAAGAAGGAAGGAAGGTGAAGTAAAATACTTACATGGAAGTAGGCACTCACTTTTAACTTCATGAAACTCTCCCTTTTCCGTATTAGTATTTTACATTTTTATCTGATGATAATTTACTTACAGTCCAAATTGTAGTCGTACGTTTGTGTTCTTTTATTATGCATTTTATCCTCACCTTGCTCCCGTACGTAAAACATACACATCGTGTTACTAGATTTCCTAGTAGAAAAGTACCGGTATTTTAGTAATATTTTTATCTTCTCATTGTATCTGGAGAATTTATTGCCAAAATAGTAAAATGTACCAGCTGCTCAATCATCATGATATATTGTAGAGGACTTGATCAAGTATGCATGTATTTGTACATTTGGACACATAAGGTTTTCCATTTAAATCCCGTAGTAAAAAGGTTCCGATAAAAACTGGATAAATAGTATAGAGTTTACTTTGAAGGGATGTACGTATTGTTTTTTTTTGCTAAGATGGACTTTTAAATTCATAACACGAGTCAGTTCAGGGTTAATTTTAGATCGTCTTGAATTTCAGAATTTAACGGACTACTGGAGGATGTGGAACCACCGGTTAGCCGGCCGGTTTGCATGTTTTCTGTTGCTGTAATGCCGGATGAACGAGTTTTTTTTACTGGATTCCCGTGTATTTTGATATTAAATCGTTTTTTCGGACATTCACCCAAAAAGCTTGGTTAACTATTTGGTAAAGGGTTCAAGGCTTGAAGGTGTTCGTTGAGTCTAAACGAGGAGGAAAGGGTGCCTGTTGCGTTTTTACTTGACAGAAAAATAACGCTTTGCATGTTGCTCCTTCTTCCGTATCCGGAAATTAACAAAGCTTAACATGTAAAGTTTAGCGTCAAGTCGTTATCACTTTCGGAATCAGATTTTTTGGCCGTTTTGTTTCGCTACATGTCTTTTTTGTTTCCGCTGCCACCACACCGATATTAGTAGAAGTAAGTAAGTTATCATCAAGTGGAAACCCCGTTACCCGACAAAAATTAATGGTTGTAATAACATATTTTATGCATTTATTATGTTTGATGATCAAAGAAAACATCTAAAACCATGTATTTAATATCATTTTAACCCAAATCATCACGTTAAAAAACACTGCCATTATTTTTCCTGATATTTTTAATGGTCCATATCGTTTGTACCACTTTTAGATACAAATTTAAAATGTAATAACCTGGCTTTGGATTTGGATGTAATTTAAAAGTATACAAAATACAAGAGGAAGGAAATCGGTATATTCTTTTTGATAATGGTGGTGAAATAAATACTCACGAAGAAATTCAAGAAGAATAGAAGACATTTCAATTCACACAATAAAAAACCTGAAAATTTTCGTTGTACAAAGTAGTACTTAAAATGTAATTGGCATCCTCCTTGTCTTTTTTTTCTTTTTGGTGTTGCTCTCTGTTCTGTATAATGCGGCGCAGTCTGTAGTAAGTGCTTCAAAAACATATATATATATATGTATGACTGAGAAAACACAAGCGGTTTACCTTTTATGTCGTTTTTAATGTAGCGTTTAGTTTAGCGAAAGGTATCATTACTAAGTAGGTATCCATACGCTTTTGCTATTGCTGCATGTATGGGAAAATAGAGAGACGGCAAAAATTGTGATTTATTTGGTCGTGTGGTGATGGTGTACATATGACTACATGTCCTGTAATTTGAGGAAAGTTGTAAGATCTTTGCAATAAAGACAAAAAACCGACTAAGTAAACCAAACCCTGTCCTATGCCAATCCATATGCACTAGCCACTTACTATTTAAAAAAAAAGTCGTCATATATCATAATTTTACTCGTGCATAATAAATACATGCCAATACTTTGGTACATTTTGTACATAAAACATTTTCTCTGTATTGCTCACAACCAGAAAGATGATATTGTGACACGTCTTCCTCTCCACTTTATCGTCTGCATGTCTGTTTCTCCTCCTCCACTCCTTTTGTTAGTTTTTATAACTTATAACACACTCTCCTCTCGTGAAATTGTTGCTGATGATGATTATAATGAAGCAGAACCCAAAAGTTGAGCAACCTAGAATGGAGGGCGAGGGAAAAGGAAAAGAAAGAAAGCTCCTCTTCTTGTCTTTTTACCTCCACTGCTGATTCTGATTGAGCTCTTTAAATGGCCAACTTGCGTCTGTACTCTGTATCATCATCTTTTTCATTTTAGTCAAGGGCGAATGTAGGTATTTCAGAGGTCTTTAGCTTTTTATAGCTAACAACAACACAAACCAACATGTATTATGCTGACTTTGCGTATTTTGCTGCTATATTGCAATTCAAAAATACAATATGATTGGGATTACATTTTACTATCTTCCTTCCCTATAGTCTAGCTGGGCAAAAAAACGAAGCCGGCACTCCAATCATGATGATGATCATCATCGCTACGATCACCATGAGTTCACAATGTGAGTAGTGAATAAATATCGCGATGGATTATGCACATAGACATTTTCTATTCAAACCATTCTTTTTCAGAGGTCTTTAGCTTTTTATAGCTAACAACAACACAAACCAACATGTATTATGCTGACTTTGCGTATTTTGCTGCTATTGCAATTCAAAAATACAATATGATTGGGATTACATTTTACTATCTTCCTTCCCTATAGTCTGGCTGGGCAAAAAAAATGAAGCCGGCACTCCAATCATGATGATGATCATCATCGCTACGATCACCATGAGTTCACAATGTGAGTACTGAATAAATATCGCGATGGATTATGCACATAGACATTTTCTATTCAAACCATTCTACTGTCTGTCTGTCTTCTTCGTTGCCTTCTTGACTGCCACACACACATAATAGTAGACACAGACGCAATTGTGATTTTGCAAAAAAAATAAATGCATGAAAAATAGGGAAAGAGTTGTTGTTTTTTATTGTCTTGCCATTTTATGATGGGTTTTCGCCATTTTATATTTTCCATATGGATGAATATGAATGCATGCCCATAAAGTACATCAAGAGCACAATAGGGGCTTCGTTTCATGGTTTTTTTCTGCAAAAAATACGTATTAAAATGCCAGCTTAATACCTTTGCATTGTGCTTAGTTTTCTTCTTTACCACATTGTTCCATGCACATACATTCAAGTTTGCTTGCAAAGTGGTATAATAATCGNGTACATCAAGAGCACAATAGGGGCTTCGTTTCATGGTTTTTTTCTGCAAAAAGTACGTATTAAAATGCCAGCTTAATACTTTTGCATTGTGCTTAGTTTTCTTCTTTACCACATTGTTCCATGCACATACATTCAAGTTTGCTTGCAAAGTGGTATAATAATCGTAATCTGATTTTCTACACATGATGAGCAATGAGTAAAACATGAGGTTAAGCAAAGCGGAGAGGCAGACATGAGTGTATTTTATGTACTTTCAGTCGATTTTTTTCCACCTGTACAACTTCACAAAGACAAGAAAATATGCCAGGTAAGGTGGTTTGTTGAGGTTGATGATGATGGTGGTGGTGGTGAGTGAGTGTACTCAATTTTGTATTGTTGTATGGGGTTATATAGTGTAGGAGAATTCATAATCCGCCATATTCTTCACCCACTCATTCAATGTCAGCCTTGTCGTCCTTCTCCATTTTCATGTACCTATACACAACACCATCATCACCACACGTTCGTCCACATCATCATCATATGACTACGATGCACTTTTTAAAGGTAAGCTGAAAATCAGATTTTTTTCGCACTCAATATTATTATGTTGATCTGGCTCCGGCTTTGGTTCTGGTTCTGGCGGTGATACATACATCATCAGCAGTAGTAAAGTTTGGTTACTAACCTGAAGAAGAAAAAGAAGAGTACCATACTTTATTATTACAATACAACGTACCTTAGCAAAACATGTTTAAAAGGCTGATGATGAGATGATCATGTTTGTGTTGTAGTAGAAGAACTGGCACTGGGGTTTTAAAAAATACGTAAAAAAATTGAGAGAAAAAACTTTTTTTACGGCGGACGTAGTATGTACACTCAGGTAAAAAGTGAGTGGTGGTATGTTTGGTCGTCGTAATAGTATTGTAATAATATAGCTTGGAGCAAAATGGCACTTTACTGCACTGCATGTTGATCACCACGATGCGTATATTGCATACATTTTGATTTGAATTGAATGGGATGAGGGAAGAAGAGAGTGGCATGGCATGGACATGTATTTAGTACAGTCGTAGTAGTGGTAGTAAGTTCTAGTAATATTTTTTTATTTAGTTAGTAACTGTGCCTTTCTTCTCGCTTTGAAGATTTTCCTTTGTGTGTGAATATCGTAGAATGGAGCGCTTATTTTGCTGCTTTTTTACTGATTTACGCTTTAATACAAACTATACACACAAGATGCAGAGTTAATATGGCAGTAGTGAGTGTGACTCTGAATTGAATTTGGAATGCACGTAAATACAACACACTTGTATTATAATATGTATGAAATGAATGATGAGATGATGCATACGCTGCTTCTGCTACGAATCTGTCTGTGTGCCATCCTTGCTAATCATGGTTTAAGTTGTTGTTCGTAAGTTTGTAAAAGCGTATTTGGATTTGGAGTAGAAGAAGAGAGTGGAGGAGTGAAGTTGCCAATATAATATTATTATTATATGTACATATATACTCTTAATGCTGACATGCTGAGTATATTTCACCATAAGATGAAAGTTAGTTGGGTACATATTGGATAGGGTAGTTTGGTGGTGGTGGTTTAATATTAAAATAGCCTTTTAAAAATAATAAGGTATTTTGTTGTGTTAGGAGAAGAAGGAGTTGCACACACGATGATGATGATGGTGGTGGTGCAATGCATTCAATTCTTCTCAGAACACAGATTTAAAAAGATATATACGTAGTGTAAATACACGTTAGATAGAACGTTAAAGTGTCATTTGCCATTTAAACTTGCAGGATAGTTGCAAGGAAGAAAAAAAAAGTGGAAGAAGAAGACTATCTGACTGAGAAGGAGAGCTGCTGCATTGTTTTGTCTGCTGCTGCTGCTGACTGACTGAAAAAATTCCAAACCATAAGCCGGCTTTTTTCAGCAAAACAACGAATATCATTATCGGAAACCAAAATTTTGGTACTGAAGAAAAGACTGCCTTGTTCTTTTTTTAAGAAAGGAGACCACGGACCAGAGGTTACCTTTTATAAAAAGTTCCTGAGAGACTGCGATTATAAATAAACCGATTTATATAGTAAACCAAACCAAACCACTGCCTATAAATAAACTACTACTACATATATATTTTATTACTGAAGTAAAGACAAAAAGTACATAATACACTTCAACAAATCAACATCAAATCAACGGATTTTTTACTAAATTCGTTTCAACCCCTAAAAGAGAGAAGAGACTGGAGAATACTGTGATTGGACAAGGGAATATTTGACAATTTGCAAATCAACAAAGGTAAGCACAATAAGTTCCATTTACAGTTTTGATATTTTGTAACTATATTTACTTTTCTGTGTTTAAATACAGACAATTACCTAAATAACTCCTGTTTGGTTTTTGGTGCCACAACATACTTTTATACATAAGATATTTTCTTTGCTCAACTTTTACCGGTGTGTTTCTGTGTTTGCACTTTATATGGAGCACAGTTTGAATTGAAGAGACAATGTTGCATAAATGCGCATCAACAGGCAGAATATATATAGCAGTTTGTTTAAGAACTAATCCGCATAGCTATCTGAAAGTGTTGTTCATACATAATATATATGTACCTACGTAGTTGTCTGCAGCAGCGTGAGGTATAGGTATAGAATAGGTACAATCAAGTTATGTGCCTACCTACACACCTTTTATATATGAGGTGGAATAATTAAGTCCTTTTTTTAGTTAAAACATTTCCATCATAGTTTCCAGCTTTCTCGTTTGACCGAGCATTTCCATCATAGCCATGCTAAGGTTGCTTAAAAAGTTTTTCCCCCAGAATTCCCAGGTCCTTGTGGTAGATGGGTTTTATATAATAATGAAATGAACGTGAAGGAAAACGAATTACATAACATGAATCATATTTGTACGCAAATCTTTTCTTTAATGAAAATTAAATCTTGCGACAACTCCCCGTAACCTATATTATACTGTCATTAACTAAAGATGTACGTTTTTATTGACATTCCAAACGATTCAACAACATCCCATAAAAACTTTTATTTTTTATTGACATATGCTTTACATTTATAATACATACCTAAAGTAGATGTATATATTATGGTTCATTCAAATGTGCTGGAAATTTTGTATATTTAAAGACAATTAGGGAGTCCATTAATTTGTATGTATGTTGACCTCTCCAAACCAAGGAGCTCAGTATGCCCCAGTCATCTGGCAAAAATAGATATTATTATTGGATGTACGTAGGTACATATATATACCTACTGTCATTTCAACAGAAGTTCCTTGTGCGTACCTACTTGTATAATATGTAGGTAATATTTACCTAGGATTTTTTATCTTCTTCATTCTAATTTACATCATTACTTGACTTGTCATACATAAATCTTTATACTTAATTTTTGCTATTTTTTCTTATAAACATATCTACAATCTATATATGCTCTCTGATTTCATCCAGTTTTTCTCTGTTGTTGATCTCTAAAGGTTTGGTCAATCATTTCAACACTTGTCTCATCTCATCGTCACATTCAATTCTAAGACACTTTACTTAAAATAAAAACATCCCCATTTAAATATATTTTGATATTCCAAGATTAGCAACAAAATAAAAATAGGTAGATACATTGACATGGTGGCAGTGGCGCTGCACTGGTTTCATTCTCAGCGGGATTCCTTCAAATAGAAAATTGTTTTTTTCTTTGTATGGAATACTTTACAAAGAAAATAGAGAAGGTGTATCGTTACTTCTACCACTTAAAAAAACTTGTAATCTTTCTCAACCATATACATTTATATCATTTCATATATATCCATCTGTATATCAGTGTACCTCATGTAATAAGAGAGCCTTTCTGCATGTTACTGAAAACCTAAAATAATAATAAAAACTTTTACAATAATGTATATTTTTCAACATTCATTTTCTAATTTATGTGACGCGACATAGCTATTACATCATCAAAAGATGAGCAAAGTAAGCAGCTCAGAACTCACTTGTACATACATTTTTGGACCCAAACACAAACCAGCACATACCACATTCATATATAATATAATGATGATAATGATCATGATCAATTTTGATCTCATCTCACAACAGCCACAACACACAGCCCATCATCATCATCATCATCTTTCTCATGGTTTTGTCGTATATGGTAACAATAATACATGCCAAGTAAAAAACGAAAGTCAAAGTCAAGGAAAGGACACTAAAAAGAACAAGATGCAAAACAGCTTTCGTTCTTAAAAAAGTGCATCATCGAATCACATTTTGCTTTGTTGACTTGGCTAAAAGTATAATAATAGTTTGAAAGTGAACAGTGATTGTATGAATATGGTGCAGTGTCAGTCATAAAAAATCTCTACATAACGCAAACGCTAATAAAAAATACGTACCAAGTGAGAGACGAACCAAAAACTAACAAAACAAGTCACTGGGTTGTTGTAGGTACTCTACTACGCTAGGTATTTATTATGAACCTTTGCCTGCAACTATTAAAACCAAAAGTAATAGGGAAAATGCATTTATTATTAAAGCAGAAAAAAAATCAAGTCACAAGTGTATTATGTATATATGCAATAATCTTAACGAAGTTAACTAACTAGACGCGTATACATATATATACCTACGTCACTACAGCACATCACACCAACACACATACACGCTCATTTTACATTTAGAGTGTGTGATGCCGGCATTGTTTTTATTTTTTGACCATGTTACCAATATGAATCAAGTTTCAGTAACACTTAAAAAAGGAGAAAAAAAAATCAGTGAAGGAAACGGCAATATACCTACCTAAAATCATTAAAGCAAGTAATGTGACGAAGGCTAGGCTGCATGCTTAACGTATGGTTTCTCTGAATATGGGTATTATAAGAAATGCATGCATGGATGCATAACATTTTTGTTACGGGGCGCTGATCGAAAATGCAACGTTCATCGTCGTCATTTTTGTCAAGGTTTAAAACATTTACTGCTCTATACTCACTCACTGTTGTGTAGAAAGGAGCGAGAGAAGATTATATACATCCCATGAAAATTATAAAGAAAAGCATGTATGCTTATTATATAGCTAACCAAGATTATTGAGAGGATGTCAGATTTCACGACATGGATTAGCAATGTTAACGCAGAAGTGTATTGGGTATAATACATATTCTCTTAATTTTCTTGGTCTGCCTGGTCTGGTGTGATGGCTGACGGCTCTCATTCTCATCTCGACAGAAGCAGCAAAAAGAGTTCACAGTCAAGGCAGTTAGTTCAGTTGCGAGTGTGAATGCGAATGTGAAGGCTGCTGCGCTGATGGTGCGGTGGTTGGTTTGGTGGTACAGACGCTGCTGACACTGCAACATCCATTCCAAGGCAAAATATATGCATGGCAGCTGCAATGAATGGCAAGGCGAAAGGGGTAATATAATGATTATAGCATCTGCAGAAAAATGAGAGAGAGAGGCATGTAAATTCTGTTCTGTATTCCATGGAAAACGTTTTCACACTAAACTTTATAGTTATAAACGCAGTATCATTTTGAGTTTTGTTTAACCTTGCTTGTAATCTCTATTCTCTGCGTATCATCGTCACTCCAAAGTTTGGAGTCCAAACAAATTGAAGAGTCATTATAATATTTATTTTATTTTTTACATAGTTTACATAATATACATAATCATCATATTCATGCTGTTTTTGTAATAGTGTTGAGTGGCGGTGCTGGTGTTAGCACTTTTTTCACTGCAAACAGTATCAACATCATCGACTCTCCGACCACTGACTACATTAAAAAAAAGACTTTGTTTTGCAATTGAAAAAATAGAGATGATTTATCCTCAGCAGAATATTTTTATCATCATTGCTGGAGTTGATTTTCACATGAACTGAGAGTCTTTTCATGCTGGAAATGGATTTACAGCAACAGGTTGCATAATAGTACCAAACAATATAATAATAATGAGCATTGGCCTGTTGAAGTAGGACTGAATCTATTATTTGTGGCATGGTCGTGTTTTGTGGGTAAAAACATCATCAGAGTGCCATAAAGTTTTCAGCGTAATGAAGAAGGGCGGACATGAAAAGAGTAAAATATGAGACTCGCATTGTGAGTGGCTTTAAAATAGAAAAAAATGCATTTGCAAGGAAAATCCCAAAATGAGTTACATAATAAGCTGCCGTGCCGTATTGTGATTTTTGGGGAGAAAAATAATGATAACTTAAAATGGCATATCTCTCACTCACAAGGTCTTTTTAAGTTGGGATTGTTGGGCTTCACAACAAGTTCAAAATGTCTTTTGTATATTATGCTTTTTTAGAGGAAAAAATTGTTTTCCTCCAAAGGTTTAAATTTTAAATGGATGTGTTTTGTAATGAGTGAGTACCTACACACAAAGCATAGTCAACTAGGATGATGATGTGATGATGGCATGCATAATCAAATGTGATGTGTGGAGGAGGAGGAGATGATGATGATGATCAAAGTATGTAAGTGCACTTTCAAAAATGGAGAAATCAAGGTGGATGCACACATACTACTCAACTCGAGGAAATGTTCAACGTGGTGCCGGGTGTTTAAATAAAATTTTCATCATCATTATATGTCATGCCTACATGCCCATCATGATGATGATCATTCTTAGTAAGGCATATAATGCTCATACACCACATCCACGCAGCTAAATATAACTAAAATCAGTTTAATTCTGTGCTTTACAACCTGAAAATTATTTATATTTTTGTCGTTGCAGTGGATGCTCTTTATTCTTCACAAGGGGAAAAATACAATAAAATGTCGGGTGGCAATGATGATGATAGTGTGGAGTGTCCTGCAGTAATAAAGATGAAATAATGATCATTGCATGGAATCATCAGAAATGCAGGATTTTTGTACATGAGCACGTACCAAAAATATAGCATGAAAAGTGCATGTTACTACACTGTAAAAACGAAACTACTGAAAATTGTACATCATGCAAAAGTTGTTATGTGCAGTGAGCCCAATTTTGAGCTATAATTTTTTGCTGAAGCAGCTCTTTAAATTAAGGTATACATTATTGTTGCATTGTCTTTGCAAAAATGACGACGGTCACGTATCTTTGTATATTATTTGCACATCACGTTGTGCACGAACAAGAGAATGACAAGATCAAGATACAGATGAGCTTACTATGTGCAAAAATTTCTTTGAAGAAAAGTGCTTTTTATTAGTATCATTCTTTCATTTTATGACTCTAATTACTGCTCATGTGTATGTATAGATGTGCACTCCGTATAATGAAACTTGGGAAAATCTTAGTTTTTGCGTAGGCGTGCAGGATGCAGGATTTCAGAATTAGTTTTATGATAAAAAGGTACATATTATATCCAGCAGTTTTTAATGTAATTGAATCATCGTTCCCTTCTTCCCTTATTTTAACCTGACCTTCAGAACTATAAAAGTAATTTGTGTCGCTTATTCTCTTGCGAAATAAGCGATAAAAATTTGATAAATTGAGCGGTTGACATTTGAAATTGTACGTAGCAGTACAAAATTGAAGATGCGCTCTTGTTGTTTTGTTTTGCAATAAAAAAGCTTTACACATAAAAAACGGAGATGTGCTGTCCACCATAAACGGAACGAATCGTGAACAAAGGACACAGGGAGAAAAATATTGAAATGGAGAGGAAGAACGTTTCAAGTGTAAACAAATTGGCTTTTTGAAAAAAATCTGATTAATAACAATGATAGCATGAGCCATGAACTAATTTCTGCATCCTGTTGTCCTTTTTTTAATCATCATAGTTTTGGGGAAGAGAAGAGCTTAAATGAGTCTATTCGCGTAGTATTTTTGTTTTTGGAGTTTGCAATGATACAAATGTTTTCACACACGTAACACGTACATATTAACTGACTGAAGTGCAACTTGCATAATATATTAATGTACTTGAATTAATTAGATATTTTTTTTCATTTATGTATAACATTGTAAACGTATGCCTACATCATGTAGTTTAGCTCACTAGACACTTTTATTTTCATTTAGTATTTAGGCAAAACGAAAACGAGACTTCTTCCAGGTAGTGTAAATGAAGTCATTACAGTCATTAGTAATGGATTAAATGAATATGCACCTAGTGTTGTGTGTGGGGGGGACTAGGCAAATCAGCCTATTTATTATGGTTTCTATGATTAAAAAAATTACATATCAGT
This sequence comes from Paronellides praefectus, assembly GCA_027744595.1. Lineage (NCBI taxonomy): Eukaryota > Metazoa > Arthropoda > Collembola > Entomobryomorpha > Paronellidae > Paronellides > Paronellides praefectus. Next base: position 2,410 of record JAITYZ010001756.1, on the reverse strand, counting down.
GTACAAAATCAGATTTTTAAAACGGCCTTTACCTCGTTTCAGCCTTACATCGACCTCAAAAATTAGGAATTATGCATTAGACATGTACGTTATAATCATACATGGACAGTTATCCATATAAATTAATACTACATAACAAAGTCAGGAGTGTGAATTAAGTAGATGTCTAGTCTAGTGGACCATTGTGTTGTCGTTCGTCATCAGTCAAAACAATAAAAAATACCTACTCACATTCACACAACATTCCGAAAAGTGGAAAGAAACAATGATTCATTATTGGTCACATGAATTCACTTTGCGGTGCAGGAACGTGCGTTTATAACTTTTTTGTGTTAATAATTATTATATCAAAACTCAACAAAGGAATCATCCTCATAATACCAGCATAACATTTTTGAACTATATTGCCACTATATAAGGATCTAATTAGGGTCAGTTGACTGTTGTGGATGAGAAAAAAACGAGAAAAAAAGATGAATGGTATGATTAGATTATAATCTGCAACGTGTCAGGCGTGGTTCTAAACACACGCTCATTTGTTTACCCATTGTAGAAATTACAACAATGTATATTATAGTAGCTCAGTAACTGACTGCATAAGTACAGTAAAATTAACATGTAAACAATGAACAGAAATAGTAAACAGAAGCACCGTCATATAATAACAATGAAGAGGGTGAGCATATAGGAGCATGATTGCCCTTCCAAATTTCAAATTCATGATACCCCGGTGCATAATCAAATTAGATTGATCATGATCACGGAGCTCTGTATTAGTCCGTAGCTGAAACGCTTTTATTATTTATGATGCTGAATGAATTTTTACAACTTGCATGATTAACGTAACAGCTAAATATATAGTCTGTCATAGTCATCATAATGAGGGATGATGATGTGAGCACTGAGAAAATATTGTTAATATGATGACCAAGAATGTATACATGATGCATCAAATAATGTTACCGGTATGGTACATCCAAAGTCCTATATAAATTGATTAATATGCATAACTATACCTATATGAGAGTGCGAAGGATGCGCATTCAAGGCGTGGTAATACTATTATATACTTTTGTGCAATATGCAATTATTACTTTTGGTTTTCATAAACTATTATTAAACTAAAAGGGTAAAACAATTTTGATGACATTCAAAATCTGTTTAGACAAAAAGTGTTTTTGGAAATTCAAGGTTAAAAAATTTATGGAGTGAGAAAACAAATGAATTTATTTGAAACATGACGGAAGAGAATTTTAATAGAGGAAATTACAAATTGCATTGCACAAATATATAATTTAGATGTGCATTTTTATTCTTCTGGAAAATTATCCTTCAATTTTTTATGATTTTTGTTTTGTGATTTCTAGGCTGCAACTGAAACAGGAGAGTCCTCCTCCAGCATCGTTACAGATGACATCACAAGTAATGACGTGACGCCACATGACTACCTGACCACATCGTCTTCAATTTTGCCCGTAAAATTACAGACTATTTCATTTACTTCTCACGAAGGGACCACTCCTGAAGACTCTGCTTTGTTTACGTCTTCTGCAACTGGTCGCACTACTGGTTTAGGGTCTACACATCAATCTGTGGAAGGTGAGGAGCTTATATGTATAAACAGTTTTTGTTTGAGCTAATTTCCCCCAGTAATTTTCCGCTACACGGTGATAAAATAGAGTTGTTTATATGTCATTTATGTGAGATATGTCACCTCATAAGTATGTATACGTACATACATTATTACACAAGCCTTTAAATCTATATTTTTATTGTGATTTCTGGTTATTGTATTAAAGGGGAGGAAGTAATGCCCAAGCAAGTATTTTCACGAAATGTGATTAAATTGTGTTACAGGATTAAGGCAAGAGCCATCCGTAAATGATTTTGCCGGATGGAGAGATGCTGACTCATTGACCGCTCACAACGATGAAGGGGAAAATTCCAGAAATAAAGGGGTACATGAAGACTCCCTTTTGCGTCCCCTTCACAGCGAAGAAGAAGAAGAGGAAACCAGGAATACAGGGGTACATGAAGACTCCCTTTTGCATAAAGAGTATAAGTTTAAAAGTGGATTTCCGGAGTTGATGAACGAAACGAGAGAAGCCCTTCAAGAGGAAGGAAGCAATAATCAACCAGTAATGTGAAATTTACAAAATTACAAATAATTTTAGATGCCGGAATTTTATTAAGTAGGGCGGGAATGGGCAGAGGAACTTTATATTTTTCATATATTTTGTTCATTTTTCTTTTCAACAATGCTTCCCTTGTCACACTATCCTCAACCTTCAACTTTTCTGTTTTAAAATGAACGGTTTTTATTTTTGATTAAAATGCGGCCATAAAACTAACAACTAACAAAGCTAACCTAAACTAAAAACTAAAGTAGAAAAATTAACACATTACCAAA
>JAITYZ010001755.1:0-11352 GCA_027744595.1 Paronellides praefectus | reverse complement strand
ACACACACGTTTAACAATCAGAACGGCAAGCAGGTGAGTTTTTTTTGATACAGGCTTCTCTTTTTTTCTCCTCTCTCGTTTGGTTGTGTGCATATAAAAAAGTCTGTGTTTTGTATACGATACCTAAGTGATGATAAATATATACGTATATTATAATCTGTGTTGTGTGTTGTACTACATTATTAAATTGCAAAGTAAAAAGGTTTCATATGTGAAAAAAAATAATCCGATCCAATCCTTTCAATCTCGTCTGCCTCACACAACAAACACTGTTTTATATATACCATGTTGATGGAGAGCCTCTCTCTGTCTTTGACTGACTGATGGAATCCCAATGATGTTACTTTTTCTTACATGTTGTGTTTTTGTTGCTGTGCTTGTGCATCTCTCTGCCTGCTCGCTGCTCTTTTACTATTTTACCTTTACTTGATGTGGTTACATTACATGATCATCATCATCATCATCAGGATCATCAACAGAGAAACAAGCATTTACTATATAAACCTGCTGTAGTCCACAACATACACATAATATAATAATATTACAAGAAAATCTTATTTGCTTTTAGTCGTGGCTTCTTGCTGTGCATCTGCTCCATATAACAGTCAAACCACGTTCGCTTTTTTGGTTAAGTTCCCATTCCCATGTACAAGTACCTAGTCCACACATACGAATATATATGCAATGTATGCACCAATGTGTAAATACAACCTCTCTACTGAAATATATGAGAACGCCAGATTCTTTTTTTTCTTTGTCTGTCCGTGAACGCAATCTGTGCAGAGAGCAAGCAAGATGAGATTTTGAGTTTAAAAATGGAATTAAAACTTCAATATTTACCTATTATGTTTGTAAATAGTCCACCTAGCACACAGGTTGTAGCGTTCCTGTCGCTACTTTTCTACACAATGTCTTTCTATACAGTTTATTAACTTTTTTTTTCTACGCGATGATATGTGAAACTTTTTCCTATCTCTCTCTTTCGTCGCTAATAATCGTAAAGAAAAGCAAGCTCACAATAATAATAACAAGAAATTCAAAATATATACTTATATAGCGCATAATAATATAAAAATATATAAAATGCAAGTAGTAAAGTGAAGGTTTTTTCTTCTTCTTCTTCTTCACTCCAATCCTTCAATTTGATTGCCTACCTACTATTTTATATGTGGACATAAAAAGAGTATTCAAGGCAGTTTATTATAGGTACGAGACAGACGAGACGCTGCTGCTGCGACTGTTGTTGTTACTGCTGCTGCTGTTATATTATAAGCCCATTATATTATACACTGCAGCCATGCAATCACGGCACAACAATGCAAACTATCATCATCATCAACAACAACGTCGTCGTCTTCGTCGTCGTCGCAGCCAGAGAGCGGTCTAATGATGCCTAATGTACATATAATACTCAAGAGAGCAACAAACAACAAAAAGTAATATCGGTCGACGTAGTCGTTGTAGTGGTTAGTTCTCTAGCTGCAGTAGTACACATTACACATACTCACGGTATCAAAATACTATTACCATCATCATCAAGAGAAGAAAAAAAATGATTATTGGTTAAGGCCTTTCATTTCACACGAGAAGCTACAATGCGACATGTACAAACTGCTTTTGAATTGCACGGTTTCTTTCTTTGGATATTCTAAATAGTCAAAGTTCATATAAATATATACCTAAATGTAATATGCGCTTGCAAGTTGCAAATGTCGTCCATTCCGACAAGTCCGAGATTCAATTGACATGTTTTGCTCTCTCACAAAAAAATCGCAAATGAGAAAGGATAGAGAGTATAACAGATATTTATAAAAAACTATTCAAATTCAAAGACAAGTTACATATATATTACGTATGTGTTTGTATGAAATGAATTATACGTAGATTCATACATCGAGAAAAAAAATAGTTATCAAGTTTACCTGCCTGTTTACCTGTTTACATCTTCTGTTCTAAATTCTCAATAAAAATTGATGAATAGAATGTATAGAATCTAGTTACAAGAGTATTTTACTACGATTCTCTGCTGATTCTATAATAATTGAAGTAAATATGATGCCAGTGCCAGAGTTGGACGTATGCTTTTTTTGACTGGGTTACGAATTACGAACAGGCATAAGCCTCTCGTTCGTGTACATACCCAAAGTTACACACATTATTTTGCTGCTGCTGCTGTGATTGTTAAAAAAAATTCTACGTTTGTTTGCAAGCATGATCATCAAAATCATACATCATATACAACTAACTACACCGAACGTAACAACAACGCAAGTATTAAGGTAAGAAGGTAAAGGTGTATAAATTGAAGAGAGACGGAGATACACACACGCCGAGTTTGTCCTACTTTATTTGACTTCACACTCACACTACTACTTATAATAATTTTTTTTCGTGTGTTGTCAGTCGCCGTAACATTTTTACTACAACTACTACTACCCATGCTCAAATATTCACCACGGTGTAGTAAATAATGTGTATCAGTCACACACACACGAATACAAACACTACGTGATCCGCCTGACTCACCTTTTAATATTTTTTTTCATATATTTATATTTTTACCTATTACATTTTTTTAGCCATAAATAAATAATAACAATGCATATATGCCAGCATGCCTTTTTTACATGAAAATGCGTAATATTTAATACCAGCACAGTAACGCATGGTAGGCATCACCTTTTTTAGCTTGTGTGTAAAAGTAAACGTATAAGTAAACGTAATATTATTGTGCAGCTTAAAAATAAACATTTGACATGAAAGCGCACTCGCAACAAAAAAAAGAGTCACATAAACATATAATATATGCGTATTACAAGAGAGGAAGGGATGGATGATATCACTGGCAAAGTGGCAAACACCACGCATTATTGTAAACAGCAGCAGAGAGCAGCCGTGTCGTTGATTTTTTTTAATAAATTCACCTTTTTAGCTCTTTTACGATTAGGTATACATATTAGAATAGAAAAAAGAAGAAGAAGAGGTCCATAATATATTATTATTATTATTATTATGAATGAAGTTAAATATTTTTAGAGAGCATTCACGCAACGCACATTTGCACATGTATGCTAGAGCGCAGCATGAGATATTTTTTTGGGGGCTTGGAAAAAATACGGTAAAAATGTTGATATTTTTTTAAAAGCTCTCTGCGCTCACTATGACTGACTTGAGTTGACTTGACAGGCAACATTATCATCGTCATCTTGGCATCATCATCATAATATCGTGATTCGTAAAAAAAATATATGGAAGAAGAAGTGTGTGCGTATAGTAAAAAAAGAGTCCTCGTAGTAGTTGTAGTAGTAAAAAAAGTAAACACTCTTCAGCTCTCTATGTCGTAGTATTTCTTTTTAGCAGAGGCAAACTGTTTCACCTGCATGACACACAGGATGGTTCATCCAACCCAACAAAAAAATATATAACTTTTTTATGAAATGAAAAAAAAATTCAAAATACATCATAGTAGTCGTAAGTAATATCATAAATGATAATCGTAAAAGAATCGCACAGCATCTAAAACTGTAATATTATTTATATGTACATATAATATGTTATGATATGGTGAGATAGTGAGATGAGTGTGTGAGGTGTGAGGAAAGACAGACTTAGATATTTTAATTGAATCCCATCATCTTCAAGTGCTCCCACATGTGTACCTTTTTAAATCATATTGTAATTCTTCAAACCTCGGCAGCCAGATTCTTTTCCCAGCTTATATAGGCTGACTAATGTAATAACAAGAATAACAATACAAACAAAAAAATTATTATTATTATTATATATTTTTGAACGTGTATAATATCAAGAGAAGTTAGAGCGAGAAAAAAAAACATTTTCATAAATGACATAGTGTGAAGAAAATAAAATGGTATATTATTATTATTTTATACCTACATGTGTACTATAATATGTAGTAATAATCATATAAGTGAAATATAATAACACACACAAGGGACTCAACAAAGCAACGGGAATGCTGTTATTATTATTATTGTCTCGTTTTGCCTTGCTTCTGACGATAATTATAATGATGGAGACTTTTGGCTTTAACCCTTTTACCTTTAAGTTCAGTTTCAGTATCGCACAATAATAACTAATGCATAGGTATAATATTATTATGGCTATATACGATAATGACATGAGAATGTTTTTGAACCCTTTTCTGTTTTGTCGAGAGTGCATGGCATATAGTGCGTAAACTATAAAGATGATATGATTATTATTTGTGCGCTGCTATCTACAAGCTGAACAAACGCATTCACGTTTTCGTTTGTTTGCCTCGCATATTCATATATATAATCATCATATCGCTATAAAGTGTAATCAACTGTGCATCTCACATGCAGCAATCATCATAATGCGATATAAAATAGCTAGGTATATTGTTATACGCTGTAGGTGACACACATACTATCTCTGTATTATTGTATTATTTACTTTACAATTCACACAAAAATGTTGACGAGACCAAGGTAAACACTAACAACCACATACGAAGGTAATAATAATAATAATAATATCATGTTCAAAAGTGATATTTTTAATGCTGCCTTGTAAAATGCACTTACATGCATTATTATCCCAGCATAATTGTCATTGTCAGATATTCTTCACTGACGATGATATGTGATAGGATAATGATAAGAAAATAGGAGAACTCTTTAAACTCTTTTTATATCATATTTACAAAAAAAAATACTTCTACAAAAAGCAAGAGCACAATGAAAATTTTGAAATCAGAGTTTTACCGTGTCGTGGTAATAACAATAATGATTTTAAATGATATTGCAACAAAAGTGATGATGATATGATGATAGGTTTTGGTTAAATACTCTTGAAACTTTGAGTGGATGCCTACCTTGTAAAAAAGGTGCCACTGATATGTATCATGTATCATAATGCTACTATTATCATCATAATGCTATACAGGCAGATATATGATTGCGTTCTTGTACTTTTAAACACTTATCAATATCGCTATTATTATTACAGAAACTATTTTTAAATGTACCTATATTTGTAGCTTTGTAAAAAATCATTTAAAATCATTATTGCTCGTATCGTATTTAAAAAATTATTAACTACATTATAATAAGCCAGTCTGCTAGTCACACGCACACTTATGTTAAAAGATCATAGTTTCAAAGACCAACAAAAAAAGGATAAAAAAGAAGATAAAACTCGTGTTTTTCTCTTTTGTCTGCTTACACACCAACGCACAAAAGTGCACGCACTTGAGAAGAAAAAATTTACACACATGTGTGTAAATCAAGAGCGTTTTAAAGGGTAACGTACGCTCTTTATTATATGAGCAAAAGAGATTGTTAAAAGATCATAGTTTCAGAGACCAACAAAAAGAAGGATAAAAAAGAAGATAAAACTCGTGTTTTTCTCTTTTGTCTGCTTACACACCAACGCACAAAAGTGTACGCACTTGAGAAGAAAAAAAATTACACACATGTGTGTAAATCAAGAGCGTTTTAAAGGGTAACGCTCTTTATTATATGAGCAAAAGAGAGAGAGAGATATTTTTGTAATCTTACAAACATTAAAACGCATCTTCAATTTTTACATGGACTATTGACCGAGAGTATGTACATTTTTACATGTGTACCTATGTTTGTAGATGAAATTGAAATGGTTTTTGTTGAGCTTATATCGTAGTCATTATCAGGCAGTTTATTTTTATGGCAGTGAGAGAGAGAGAGCATAGCAGAAAATCCAAATAAAACTGGCTTAGTAGAAACATTACAATTTCCATAAAGCAAATTGACAGATAGAGAGAATAAAGTACTTTGGGAGCATTTAAAAAAATATATTTTATCTCTTTTGGTATTCATCGGCATGTGTCATTTTTCATAAGTGTGTCGCATCGCATTCATTTACGATGATGATGATATTTTTTTTTGCCGGAGAGCAGAGACAGGCGATATATGAGCACGATGAATAACAAGACTGTTTTGTGTTGGGATGATGATGATGACAAAAGTAATAAAACGGTTATGTTGTTTATATTGATATGTTATGTAGGTGGATATAATATTATGAATAGAGATATATTTTATTATACTTTGCCGGTCTCTAATAATAAGTACTATAAAGGTATTTACTACACTAACATCAATCGTACACACACACATATTGCCTATGTATTCAGCAGGTAATCTTGCTGATAAAGGATAACATTTTTGTTTATTTACAAAGAGGGTAGATTAGCAAGAGAGATATATTTGGGATATAAATGGAATAAGAAGGCATATGAACTCGCCGAGAATTGTGTGTGAATGATCTTTAATGCGTTTACGGTATGATGATAACATCTCTCTCTCTCTTTCAATGCGTTAAGTTGAAGTTTTTTTTTGCATTACTACCCCTTTTGATGAATGTGATTTTCAAGATGACTGCCTTTGCCATTTAAATCAGCAGTGGCCAAAATAGCCCCATTTATTATTCAGACACATAATTTAGATAACATTTTTTTATTTAGTTGTGTGGTGGATGGTGGTGGTAAAATATAATTGCTATTATTTACCCTTTCTGGCATTTTGCCGAGTTGTGCACCATGAACCAATTTTTTTGTTTGAAAATCATTCAAAGTAACCCGCAATCAAAATACAGGCTAGAAACGAAAAAGGAGATTGAGAAGAAGAAGAAGAAGAAGAAAGTCTGTGAAAGAGATTTTTGTTTTAAAATGTCTTCTTTTTTTGAAAAAGGAAACCATGAAGAATTCAAGAGGAGGGAATAAAACAACAACACAACAGTTCAGTACGTACAAAACAAACATGCGTGTATGTGTGTGTTTCCTCTCTTTTTCCAACATGCCATATTGATGACAATGATAATGAAAGACAAAGAAGATGCATTATTATTATGAGCTTTTTTTCAGCTCACTCATTCACTCAGCCTTTTTGCTCAATCCCATCTCTTTATTTAATGTGTGGCTTCAAAGAAGAAAAAAGCGTTTTGTAAAAGAGGAAGGCTAAGGGGGAAACACTGCACAATTGACAATTAGGATTTACAAGAGACGTACATATTATTATTATTATCTTTCTTTGCTCATCCACTCCTACTCCACTACTATGTATGTATGTTTATACCCCTGTGATTACTTTTCTAGTGTGTAGAACAAGAAAAGTCATTATAATTTCCAACAAAATGATATATATTGTTGATGATAATCACAAAAAGATATCTTCTTGAGGAGAAAATCTACATCCTTTCGCATCTCTTTTACTTCCACCACCACACACCACCATCATCAAGACAAATCGTTTCATTTTTGGATCAGGAGAGGAGGATGACGAATTATAAATGTATAATGATGATGATATTATATTCTCGTTACAACCTGTGGTGGAAAATGGTATCCAAAAGTGCAGAAGAGTCTCTGAGGAAAAAGGAAAGAGTTGTTGTTGTTATTGTTGGATTTGGAATGACGGTGATGGTGGTTATAGGTGAAGTTGATGGTTTGATGTTTAATATTTTAGTTAGCTTGAAGGCAAGGCTAGGCCGTAAATAGCATCATCATCATTAGGATCACTACTTCTTCCACACTTCTCCCTCTTCTTCTTCTTGTTCTTCTGCTCAAAAGTGTAAGGCACTAAAAAAAGAGAGAAGGCAGTATAGCATGTCAATAGAAAATTTGTCTTGTGCCAGCCCTGTGCTCATTTTTCTTTGTTCCTCCTCCTCCTCCTCTTCAAAAAATCCTCTTCTTCTTCAGAAGCAGTAGCCGAATAGCTTGAAGGCAGAGAAGAACACGAGAATGAGAAACAAAACCGCAGCGAAAATATAATACAGCCATCTATCTATCCAATAATATCCATCCCCCTCCATTCTTCTCTCTCTCTCTCTCTCTCTCTTGTTTCCTTCCAGTCCACTTAAAATTTACATTCTTCTTTTTTTGGAGCATGAAGAATGAGAAGAAGAAGAAGCAAAAGAACAACAACAATAATAACAACAGACACATCATTTTGAACAATGAGGGAAAAGGGATTGAAAATCTCTCTTCACCTTAACGCATCAGAGAGAAGAAAAAGAAAAAAAGAAAGAAAAATTCTAAATCTTCTTGTTTTTTTTCTTTTCTTCTTCTTCTTCTTCTTATATTTGTATTCTTTTCCTCTTTAAAATTTTTTTGAAGGTTGTGAAGCGGAATTGAAATTGTACATGTGCACACCATTATCATCATCATGGCAGACAGTGTGCCTGCCCATATTGTATTTATTATTATTATATTTTTGTGATGTTGTTGCAATGAAAATAAAGGGATTGAAAATCTCTCTTCACCTTAACGCATCAGAGAGAAGAAAAAGAAAAAAAGAAAGAAAAATTCTAAATCTTCATGTTTTTTTTCTTTTCTTCTTCTTCTTATATTTGTATTCTTTCCCTGTTTAAATTTTTTTTGAAGGTTGTGAAGCGGAATTGAAATTGTACATGTGCACACCATCATCATCATCATGGCAGACAGTGTGCCTGCCCATATTGTATTTATTATTATTATATTTTTGTGATGTTGTTGCAATGAAAATAAATCCGATATATATATAATGTAGGTAGGCAATATATTTGTATTACATCTCTCTTTATACCCTCTCCCCAACAACTAAACAGATAATAATGATGATAAAGATAATAATAGTAGTTTTATTCTACCATCTTTTCTTTCTTCACCTCTTTCCTTTTCTTATTCCCTTGCTTATTATTATTACACCCTGGTGGTGATGGTGGCACTTGACTACTCATCTTGTTGTCTATTATGATTACCTCGAAAGAAGGAATGAAACATGTTTAGGAGGGAACTTTTCCATGTTTCCCTTTTCTTTTCTTCTAATAACATTTTGACGATGAGGATGTATGGCGATAATAATAGAACAGAAAATAATCTCTCTTTTTTTCTAAAGTATTTACCTCTCTGCCTGTTTCGAAGGTAAGTAATGCTTCCGTGTCTAATCATCATCACGGTCCCTTCATGAAGATCACTTTTAAAAGAGTAAAACGATTTTGTTTTGAACAAGCTTAATTTTTGCTAATGATTTGAGATAACCTTTTAGCTTATTACATATATCTACATCCGGAACGTATTTGCTATGTGTCCTCTAGCTTTAATGGTGCAAGTTAATTGAATTTCAAGGTAAAAAGAGCAACATTCTTCCGATTGAACTTGAACAGCCGGTTTGTCCAAAATATATTTTTTTCCCGACACGATCAATTGGCAATGGGCAAAAATAGAAATGACTGAGACTGTTGGTATGTCAGGTATTCATTTTAAAATTTAAATTTCATTACATCATTCGTCTCTTTATTTTGAATATATATTGAAGGTTGAATTAAAAATAAAAGTTGAAAATAGCTCTTAAGTCATCCCCACAGGTATTAAATAGGTATATATTTTGATTCGAAATAATTTTCCCATTTTTAAATATATTTTTTTAAAAGAAAGGAATAAGAAACTAAAATTTGACTAAATCCATACCACATACCCGGGAATTTCGGGATATTATGCTGTTATTATCGTGATTATGCATGCCGTCACAACAGCTAAATATTCACTCAGGTCGAGTCCGACCCGACCATTTACAATATTTATACCTTATTATTGCACACGTAGATTAGGTATATATTGATGGTCAAAAAAAGCATTTACTCTCATGACATGATGATGTGGGGGTCCCAGCCCTGTTTATTTCAATCCTCCATTCTCTATTATTCACTTGCTTCTATTATTGTTGCACAATAAATTCTAAAATACACGTGTTGAATAGAATATAGCCAGCACCACCACCACCGTGATTTTCTTAATCTAAAAGATTAGTTATCATTCATCAGCATTCTCGTCACACATGCAGCTAGACATATTAATATCCTCCACACTGACACGACACACCAAGGCAAAAAGGCATACAAACATTTAAAAAAAACTTCTTCTTCCTTCCAAACCAACTCACACACACAAGCTCAATTATGATGGGTTGCTGTGATGATGCTGAGTTGAGAAGATGAACAAGTGTTTCGTTTCTTTCTTCATCTCCCTCCATTATCAAAATATCCAATAACTCAAAAAAAAATATCTATTCTCATCCCGTTTGTATCTCCCTCTCTCTCCCTTGTGCAATTATAATTGCTTCTTTTCCANCAATTATAATTGCTTCTTTTCCATCAACTCTGCAGAGAGATGTAGCTTACATAACTTTTTGGTACGACATTATTATTTATTTATTATAAACATCATCACATACCTGATAGCAAAAAGTGCCACTGCCGACGCCACCATCACCACAACACTATGCAAATTTTTTCCAATACAAAAAAATCAAATATACTCATCATCAACAAAACATTAAATATTTTATATTGTGTCATGAATCATGCAACATCCCACCGCCACCAATCTCTCTCTCAAGAATAGTAGCTCGTCAACAGACAAAATTTCATATTGATTTTTTTTCTTTCAAAAGATGATTTATATATGCTTGAGTTGAGTTGATCCTATGATGTCTGCATGTGTGCAACAATGTATGTAGTAATTGTATAATGGTTTTGAGGTCGCTGTAAACACATAGGTGTAATGTCAAATTTAGCAAATGGCAATGGAATATAAATGGATTTTTATTTGGCTGAAGGTATGTGTGTATGTTAAAGTAGTACACATAATAAACGCTTTTACTTATTGAAAATAGCCAATACTCAAGCACACACTCACAACATTAAAAACTTTGCTTATATAGTTTGTTAGCAAATCAGAGAAGCATGGTTATAATAATAATAACAATGATAAATGTTCAGAGAACAAAGGATCCTTTTGAAATTCCTGTCTTAATACTTTCATTGAATGATTGCAACAAACACCAACAATACAAAACACAGCACAACACAACAGTCCATTCCATACAACCCGGCGGCTAATAATAATACCTCATTATTACCGTGCAATCATCGTGGCACATTTCTTTAAAAAAAAATTATATTCTTATTTTTTTGTCTGCTACACACAATTTTTATTTCGTTTATTGACATGTGGAGAGCTCTAAAAGAAACATCAAAGCGTATAGCACACAAAATCATAATGCATTTGTTATCATTATTATTATTATTATGATTTTATACTATAAAAAAATAAAGAAGATATGTATATAAGCAAAAAAAAGATGCCGCAAGCGTATTTAATCTGTGTATTCCTTCATTTTATTTCTTATAAAATATACCTTTTTAAATGTCATACGTTGCAGTTCACTACTCATGAGGACGTTCTTTAAAAGTTATTGACACGCACTTGTATAAATGCCAAGAAAAAAGTGACATACCTACTTATTTTTTTACGCATGTTCCTAAATAAAAAATATTCATTGCACTGCT
>JAITYZ010001754.1:0-12903 GCA_027744595.1 Paronellides praefectus | reverse complement strand
TATAGCTGGAGCTCCAACTCTAACACATCCTATATACTCACAATACACAGAGAGTTTTCTCTTTTGCAAACCCAACAAGCTATGGAGTAAAGCCGCCATAAGAGAAAATACACACAAAGGGGAAAAAATACTTTTTCCACAGAATACTGAAGAGAAAGTATGCATTGCTCGTACTATTTATACCACCAATTCTGATGCTGGTAATACTACGGCTCTACAACTACTACTACTACTGGTGCTATATATTGCAATGCCTACTATACACAACTCAACTACTCACATACTTTCTCCTTTTCTTTTCTCCTACAAGACTACTATACAATTGGGTCCACTTTGAGGTAAGTTTGTTTTCTAAATAAAACAGCTATTTCTTCTGGAATTTCTCCACTTCCGATTCCTATTCATATAAGATACCTAGAGCAATACACACATATGTATATCCATATGTACACACTTTATGTATGCCTGCGTATTTTCTCAATGTGTGTATATATACAGTTGTGAAATATGTGCTTTCTATAACGTATTCTATGACTGTCTCCATACATAAAAACCCGCTTGGTTAGTTCACTGCTCGTAATAATAAGAAAATAAAAACGGGAGCCTGCCTACTATTTCACGTTTACATCTATTCTTTTATATATACCTATAATAGAAAAAATAGGATAAAGGAAAGAGCGTGTGTGTGTGTGTGTTTCGTGTGTATTTGTGTGTTGACTGATGATGATGATATGCTTCTGTTACTACTTTCTCTTCCACCACCACCACCACCACTACTATTGCTGCTGCTGCTGATATTCTAGTAGTAAGTTCTATCCTGTCGGTTGTGTCGTGTGCGTTTTTCCTCGTTTGATACATGAGAAGCAAAATATGAGAGAAAAAACAATATTATTTAGCTTGTAACAGCACACACCACAAGTATCTGTATACAATGTTGCCTGAAGAAATGGTACCATTCTGCTGCTAGAGTATCATTATTACTATTATTATTATTATTATTTTGTCTCCTTCGTGTGTGTAACACAAAATCAGCACCACTACCAGTAAAACAGTAGTATTCCTGATGATCATCACAATGATGATGGTGCTGGTGCTACAGAAGAGGTGATATTATGTGGTGGTGGAGCTCTGGTGTGTAAGTATAAAAAAGTAAGTAAAAATACGTTACAATGAGTTCGATGAAAGAGTTTGAATAAAAACATTTTTTTGACGTTCCACTCCCCTCTTCCTCTTCATGTCATCCGGAAGAAAGTCCCACATTCTTGCAAAGATTCATTATTTACCCCCCANTCATTATTTACCCCCCACATGAAATATATACACAGTAAATAATTTACAAGCCAGTCTCCTGCAAAAAAAAATCATTGAACCTCGCGACAGAAAAGAAATACCAGAAAATTCAGAGAAAGTAAAAGTGTGATTAAGTAAACGTGTGTGTGTGGTGCGGTGTATGTGTGTGTGCATGTGTGTGAGAGAGAGTGAATGTGTGCATAAAAATATTTTCGTGATAAATAATATGTGTAAGTATGTTATTATGTTTTAATAAAACTATTTTTGGAGGTAGTAAAAAAAACTCGTGAAAGAGCAAGAAAAGAGAAATTCGGTGAGAGAAATTCACATAATATAACTATATACTTTATCCAGTCAAAGAGTAACTATTATAGGTTAAATTTAGTAGGCAGATACCGCACAATCATGATAATAGTAATAACAGTAGAAATACAGTGCCCCAAACGCACACACACAAAAAAATATACACAATAAAATTAGTGCGAGTCAACGAATATGAATATTTCAAAGATAATCAGAAGAAAAAAAAATATACATTTTGTAAACAGAAAAGAGTGTAGCATATTCATTCATTTTCAGTGCTAATTCTCTTTTGCCACTTTGTTTACAAGCAAATTAGAAGGGAGAGAAGAGCAGAGCCAGTGTTATTTTTTTTTGCTACGTACAGGAAAAAAAACAAATCAAGCACAAAAGTTTTTCCTTTCCAAGCAAAGCATAAACTTTCTGTTTGTGTGTTCTGTTTTCATACATATAAATTATACTCTCGCTCTCTGTACATTGAGCATTTTACTAACAGGCATACTGTATCCTTTCATTATCTTTCATGTATATTATGTAGGCTGTGTGGACAGTGAACGGCTCGTTATTGGATCCAAAAATAAGCACTCACCAAAGTTAAACACTTTACTTATTATTTCACATTGTGTTATTGTTGTTGCAAAACATGTGTGTGTTTTTGTGTGTGGTGAGCAAAGGGTGATAGTGTTGTTGTTTTGGAGGATAATAATATTAATGATTCCTAGTTATTGAGTGTCCTATCTTCAGCTTGTTTTTCTGACCTACTAAATTGTGCCTATAAAATATTTCATGTGGGCTGTGAGCCCACGTAATCAATCTCCCAATCTCTTTTTTCTCTCTCTCGAGTTTGGAGTCAAGCCTTTTAGTAGTTTTCATTGTATCTTGTCAATAATCTAGATGTATACTCCTTATTTCCGCTCTTTTTGTGTGAATTGACTTGTGCTTTTCTATAGATAGCTTTTCTATTCAATGAAATCTTGTCAAATGAAATCAGTAAACATCAAACAAAAAAAAGCTTATTATACAATAAAGCAATCAATAAGTGGCCAAAAAGGTGCAGTCATTGTTATCATTACGATCAAAGCGCTGTTGTTTGATGTGTGCTTGTATGCTCAGAATACACAAATAATTGTTTCACAAAAAAAGATCAATCTTCTTTTGTCGTGTTGCTGTGCAAAGTATAATAATGCGCGTGTCTAAGTTGCAGTTGTAACAAATCCAGCTTTTATCATATCATATCATCAGTACAAAATGAGGATAAGCAAACCAGGAAGTTTCGCTTAATCCGCAAAAATAAACCAGGCTTAAACTCATTTTTTTACTCTTGCTAATTCTCCTCAAGGCTTCATATATGTACAAATACAAACACATGCAAAGGTCAGCAAATTAACATGGTGGTAATAATATATATAAAAAAAGTAATCATAATAAAACAATTGCTTATATGAGCATAAATACTAAACACTACACATTTGTAAACCAGCAAAAGCAGATTTAACGACGAAATTACAAGAAAATATTTGTCCAAAATATTAACCGTGACAAAAATAGAAACAGCGACACGACTGGGTCGTGGTCTTAATAATGGTAATAATCATATGATGATGATCATTATGCTGGCGGCGGCAGCGTATTTTATTAGCATTGAGCACTGAGCATGCTGGCAATATTACTATTATTATTAGGGTCCTTTTTTAGAAGTACTACTTACATTGCTCTTTGGTATAACTATTTTGATAAATCCAATCCAGCTGCCGCTCCAGTAATTGAGTAATAATCATCATGGGTCCCATGTATACAGCCTCCATTGTGCATAATAACAATAACTTTTACTTATTGTTTCGTGTGTATGTGATCTCACAATCAGCAGCTCTCGGCCTACTCACTTTTACTTACTTTCCCTCTCTCTTTCTTCTTTGCCCCTATTTACCGCATTCTGTGGCTCAGTAGTAATAATAATAATAATAATAATAATAATAATAATAGGAGGATATACAGGATTATTATTATCATTCCTTTCCGACAAATGTAATAAGTAATCATCTTATCATATTATTGACTTTTACTGGTATCTAAAAGCATTATTATTATTATGCATGCGACCAAGCGTATATAAAGCCAATGTAATCGTGACAATGATGGTGAGGGCTGCTATTTGTTGGCATTTTCTCTGCTACTTTAGACATTGTCATCATGGCTCATCATCATAACAAAAAGAAAAGCAAACAACAAGACGAAATGTTAAAGGACTACTACAACACTTGCTTACACTGATATTATGATTATGATTATGATGATGATGCATACAATCATAATAATAGACAACACGTTGTAAAAGCGTGTAGAAAAATATATTTCTTTGTCATAATTTCCATAATAATATTATTACCATGCATAATACGGTGAGCCGGGTGTATTTACGTTACTCGTGGAGAAGAAGAAGAGGATGATGATGAGAATAGCATTTTAGTGGAAGTAAGCAAAGCGGGTATAAAAAGTAATAAAGTGTGTGCATAAAGCGAAGAGCAGGAGACGAAATTTTTCCCCTGTACAAAATAAAGTATGCATTGACAATTCCATGAGCTTACATATAACTTTATTATAATTTACATGCATAATGATATGAGAATGTAGAAAGTTATATAATTCCTTGACTCTCTACATCAATTTATGTATATATACCCTATATAACGTTGAGATATTTTTTATGAACATGTTTTATATTATTATCATACATTTATGTAGAGAGACGCTCATGCGGGAGACTCATCACTGCACTTACTACTACTCCTACTACTACAGTTATCATCATCAACAACAACATCGGCAAGAAGACAAACAAAAAGAGGAATCATCATCAACAACATCATCATTGTAGCGGCAGTGGTGTTGGTGGTAGTATAGTGGTGGTGGTGATCGTTGCGTCTACTTCATCATCATCAACGATAGCTTCAGCAGCAACATCATCATCATCATCATCCTTCCTGAGAAAGCAACAGCGTTTTCACTCTCCTATGATATAAGTATATATCTACTTATTTGCAATCAGTCAGCCACAAAAAAAACGCATAGTCTGCTGCTCCTACTACAACAGTCTCTTTCCCTCTCATCCCTTTCTTTTGGTTCATCATCAACATTATCGGCACACAGAGCACATCTCAAAGAGGGTCAATTGCATAATATATTATCCATAATGTAGCAGTGTGTGGCAGGATATTATCAAGATGAGTTGTGTGAAATGCTTTTTCCTGGCTGCTGCTATGAGCCGAGTAGAGATGAGCCTCTGTCTGAACTGCCTTTGCTGATGCTGTTGAGTTGAACGTTAAATAAAAAAAGTGGTTCGCTGATCCTGTGATCCTCCTGGTGCTGTTGTGTGTGTGTGTGTATTTGTGTGTTGAAAAAGAAGAAGAGAGGATACAACTCATAATGCAATTGAGGTGGCGGTGGTGGTGGCGGCAGTGATGGTGGCGGTGGAATAGAATAGAATAGAGTTTTTGTGATGATGGTAGTGATGATGATGATGATATCGTGGAGGATATGAGACAAGAACTCAATTGTGCCATGGGATTTAATTCACTAGTTGTGTTCATCTAGTGCAAGTACACAGCTGTGCATTTCTCTTGGCAAACCAGTCGCATAGGCTGTTTTTACTCTATAATACTTACTGTGGTGGAGGAGGAGGAGGAGGAAGAGAGTTAAAAGGAGTTTTTTTATACATACATGCATGCATGCATATGCATGTACTACAACACAGTACACATGGACTCATGGTGAAAATTCATTCAGCAAAAGAGGCAGAGAGAAAGAAGACAAGAGAAAGGAGAGTTTGTTGTTACTGGTGAGGTGGTGGTAGTGGTGAGTGTGGTAGTGTGACTACTACACTGCTACCACCTTATCGTCACACTAAACCAGAACCACTACTATACACACAAAACTCCACATTTTCATCTCTCACACACAACAAAACTCCTGTCTATTTACAACAACATTTTTTAGGAGACAAAAAAAAATATATTTATATGAAATGATGGCGGTGGTAGCAGCTCATTTTCCTATTTTATATTTATCATCTCTCTCTGTCCTGTCTCCTCTAAATACTCTCATGACAAATACAATAATATGTAAAATATGTCGAGTGTTGTGTCTATCTCTGGATTGAAGTGAATGAACAAAACTATGAAAATTAAATTATTATGCGTTCGTCATCATCAGCCATCTAGCTTTCCGGTTTCCTCCCGTTTCAACCCAAAGCTAGACAAGCTCCATGCGAGCTCCTGCGTTTACTACGGTACAACTTGCAGCTTTTTTATACCAAAATAGTAATACATAAAATATTTTTTGTGCCTCAGGCCTATTTGCGAGCTTAGCTCTCTTGCTGCTGCTATAGCTTATGTCCAACAACGTATTTGTCGTTAAACGTATAGTAAGTTGAAGGAAGAATGAATGAATGAGGAGAAAAGTGAAATTTTTTTAGCCGACATCATAGTAATTTTTTTTTCTTACTACAGAGTCCAGTGTTACTACAAAATGTATTAAAAAAGGTTTGATGTGAGCATGGTTAGTAGTTTTATTGTGAGTTCGTCGTCGTTGGTGGGGACGATGGTTAGGAGGATGATGTGAGTGAAAATAAACTTTGTGTGTGGCATGTTGCCTACAAAAAGGTGGTAAAGTGAAGAACGTTTTTGTGGTTTTATCGTGTGCAAAAAAATTCGATAAAAGGGGTGGTCATATAAATCATTTCACTGTCAGCCAGCTATTTTTACGTCCTCTCTCTCTCTCGCACTGCACTGACCATGCTTTTGCTACACTGCAATACATAATAATAATAAACAGCTTGCCGTGCTACTATCAAATTACAAGGGAAAAAAGGGAAAATATATTTATACATAAAATATAGTGAAAATAAAAAGTATATAGTAAAAAAAATTCACGTGCGTTTAGTCCACATCATACACCGGACTTTCCAAGATAATCTCATCATCATCACACTTTTGTAGAATAATAAGAAATATATTAAATATACACACACGTATATATATTCACGTGTATATCTTCCGTTCAGTATGGAGACCGTGAGTGAGTGGAAAATATATATTTTTTACTCTTTTTTATTAGATTAAAATGATGATAGTAAAACTATTTAGTTTTCTTTCCATGTTTCAATTTCACTCTCGGTTTTACACTTTTTTAGTACGTCATTCTCAGTTTTTTATGGGATTGTAGAGAAATCCGCCCTAATTGCTTGAGCAAAACAGGAAAAGGGACTATGTAATAGCATAAAAAAATACGGCCGTATTAAGAATAAAGTTGGAAACTTTCTTTTGAAAAAAGAACAACTTATCTCGAGATAAGATTAGAAAAAAAGTCGACGCTGCTGAGGCTTATTATTATTAACAAACTTGTTTCTTCAGGTATTCAAATTGCTTGTATCTTGGCAAAAGGTGAGCGGGCTCACTACTGCAAAAGAGGTTTTAGGAAAAAACCATTTCTCCAAATGATAATTACGTGGAGATTTGAAGAATTATAAGGAGTATGCAAATGAGAAAACTTATTTGTGTGGTGTGTGTGTGTAGGTGTTGTGGCTTGTGGCCCTTCCTTTACTTGTAGTAGTCTGAAGAGTTTGAAAAAAATGAACAAGATTAGGAAACACATAAGTAGATATTGGTGTCCATTAATGTGTTGTTATTATTTATTTTGTGTAAGTTTGCAAGTTTGCACACACACACACAGCAATTTGTACATAATGTAGGTGTATTATAAGCTCGTTACATCACGCAACACTTTGGTGATGTCGTTTGTACACGTCGGGTTCGTGTAATGGAATGCATTTTTTTCTCTCACTCAGCTTCTTTCTGGCATTGAGCCAATAAGATGCTCGAGAATAAAAGTTACATACTTGGAACAGGTGTAAATCAATTTAATGTGTAGTAAATGGAGCCTGAATGCAATAAAACCAAACAAGTTTATTCAGTAAACAGTTTTGGTGTACATGAGGGAATCTAAATATTATATACCAAACTTTTCACTACTAATGATCATGAATATGATAATTTATAGCCATTTTTAGCAAGCATTTATTTCTTGAAAATAAATTAAATTTTGATTCCAAGAAATGAATACAGATAAATTTCTAATGTAAAACTGTCCCCAGTATGCAGTATGCAGCTGAACTTTAGTAGTAATGTTTGTCATCAATAATTTTTCATGAATCTTATTTTTCTCGATAATTTTTAAAAATATGAGTTCACTTTCCAGAAACATTTATTTCGTGCGTGTAAATATGCATTTAATAATACCTCAATGAAAGCTTTATATGATATTTTGAGCAAACACAAAACTTCAAAAAGTTTAAACTCAATATTCAGACTGAGCAGTGCTAAGTCAGCACCAACTAAGATCATATTCATTTTAGACGTGTCTCATAAAATAAATAACATTTTGTAGGTATCTTGCCAGTGTTGACGGCTGATAGGTACGTAGGTATGTATATACCTATGTATGATATAAGTTGGATGTTGAAATACTGTATTGCCACATTCCTCAGTGGTGGATTGCGACAGAGTTGCAAAATCCACCCGATGATGTACCTAGAAAGAGCGCCGGTTAAAGAACTTGCAAAATCATTCGTTTTTATTTCGTGTGCGTGAATTTTGTTGATGTTTCTCTTCCTCTATATTGTTGTTGTTATGCTTTTCTGCAGCCTTGTTAATCCCTGGGAGAGGATTACATGGGTTTTGCGGTTTCAGTTTGCACGTTATATTGTAATTTAATTAGCGAAAGCCGCTTACCTTTGCACACACACAGATACAATATATGCACATATAATAATACATCAAAACTTTCACCGCCCATCCCATCCCACTTAAAATGCAATCAACGGGAACAATCACACAACTACTCAAAAACACTAACATGTATAATAATGACAGAGAACAAAACAGAAAAACATCAACGCAAAAGTTTTTGGAAGAGAATAATAGGTATGCTTATAGTTCAACGTTCAGTTAGGCAATTTTGGACAGATTAGTGGACAAACTTTTTACAATAAAATACAAAATTTTCTATTTCTTTGGAACAGAAATCCACAAATAATGCTTTACCCTCCTGTGTTCTAGAAAAAGGGTCGATAACAACTTTAAGGATAGTTTTTTCTCCCTAAAAAACAAAAAAATCTATTCCAATACTAAAGTAAATATTCATATATGCGTTCCTATTACCTACTTTTCCATGTATTCCCCCTTAATCCTTATCATCACAACAACAAAGTGTCTCAAAGTTTCACAATAACAGCAAACCACCGTGACATTTTGGATTTTGCATATCAATACACTATCACCATAATGAGTGGTTCCACAAAACACAAAGTTGTGAAATTGTATTATCCAAAAAGTAATAATATAAAAATAGAGTGCACTGAGATGTGTGTATACTAAAATTCATGTAAAAATTTGCAACATCTAATTTATAGCCTATTAAACTTTATGGAGCTCGCTTGTTTTCCCGGAATAGCTATTTTCCATATTACTGCACATTACTACACTACGCATAGCCATAGTATACGGTTTTCCATCGCGTAGCTGCGTGTATCAGGTTGATATAATAATCATACACCATGCTGGAAGCCACAGGCTCCCCTATTCTCCTCACCACAACACCCATATCAACTCCTAAAGTACTCATAAAAGGGTTTTGATTTGACGATCACGACAGGGCTTAAATGGGCTAAAGGATGTTTGATGAATATTTGATTTATGGGCGGTATTCACACTTACGGCTACAAAATCTAGGACATGCCTACCTATATATATTGCAAATTGCAACTATATTCGCAAAAAACGGGCTTTTATAAAATGTTTTGAGCTATACTCTTCTCAGCAGGACAGGATATGACGTAGATGAACCTTGTGATCGTATAAACCTATTATAAAACTCCCACTAAACACCAGTGGATATATCTTTTTTGTTAGCAGCACAACTTTACGCCATACATTATATATTTCAGTGGATAAGTTTTAACAACTCCAAAGCAGATACAATTCCGGTGTATTTTTGGATGAAATCTACTTATCAATATAAATAGGATTGTAATAGATTGGAGAAAGTTGAGTAGGTATATTATAAAAAGGATAATGTTGTTGATTATCGTGACTTTGTAATGATGTACGGATAGCATGTTTGGCTCGCTGTTTTTTTACAACAGCATGTGGCATTTCCTTTTCTTGCCTGGTTGTGATGATTGCAAAAAGATTAGGGGGAAAAACTTTACATTTTTCCCGTTATATACCGACTCTGCGGTGTAATACTTGGAAAAATATTGTGATAATATGATGTATGTTTGTAATTATGCATGAACGTGGACGGTAAAGAGGGGATAGTTACATTTCTCGCATGCGAAATACCACGTCTACACATATTCGTGACGTCTCATGACGTTTTATCAAACAAAAAGAACCTTGTAAATTTTCACCTGGAGGCTTGCTAATAAGGCCAAAAAATAATTCTATGAATACATGAAGCTAAAAGTGTACATGTGGGGGTATACAATACAAAATGCTTTGAGTTCAAATCTGATATGTAGCTTTAGGATTAGACATGCAGCGACAATACCAAAGCGAAAATATATGTAGGAGTGATAAGTGTGTAAGCTGGAGGGAGAGAGAGAGAGAGAGAATATAAAAAAAAGAAAATAGAGAAGCGACATGTTTGCTTTACGACAGCATAATACAGGCAGTTTGATGGTTAGTAAGTTCATTCGGAAAAAGAGAGTTTGGCAGGCAGGCAGGCAGTAAGCCGAGTTGGACAGAAAGGAAAGAGAGGAAAAAAAAGCTCATGAAAGCTTGTTGGTTTCCATAATCCATCTTGGAAAATTATTGCCCTCTTGACAGTAAATATAACCCGGGCCATATGTTCCACTTCCTGCGTCTATGCATGTAACAGTGTCTTTACACATTTTATACAAGTGTATGTTTTTATGCAGTATCCTTCTCATGACACAATAATAATAATATTTTGTAGGGATTTATATGTACCTTTATCAAAATAAGTTGGAAAATATATTTTTTTTTAGACATATATCATAATATTTTCTACTTTCTACTAGTCAGTGATGATTTTGATCCCACCCTCGCCAATACTAGATTTATGGGCTATGTTATTACTTGTCTATTATTCCAATGTGTCATAACAAAATAGAATATCAATGATGAATATAATACCAATTTAGTTATAGGTGTATACTTTTTATACGTAAAGGCTCGTTAGATAGTTTGTGTGGATTTTTCCGTTTTCGTTATATTTTTTTCCTTAAATTTGATTTGAATTTGAAATTTGATCTGAATAATGCCCAAGTATCGTTTTATGAACTTCTACCACTTTTTAGTATATTCGTAAAAATGATACTTTACTTATTTGAAAATTTAAGAGGGTTATGACAAATGAAAATGAATGATAACATAATACTTTTCCATGGCCTAATTTGTTATAGTTACACGGATGTAACATGTTCTCCCCAATGCAATATTTGCAAATATTTTTCTTCTTCCTGGAATGACAAGAATGTAAATTGACCCTCACAATGAGACCTTCTGTTTACAAGGCATGAAAGACGATTCTTTCATATCTTACATTTGAGATTTTACTCATTTTCGAGTAACAATTTCATGTTGTCTTGTCTGTTTTTCTATCAAGAACAGAGGAAATAGGTATAAAAAAATGTTATCATTCATTTTCTACAAAATTGGAAGGAAATGACGGAAATCTACAAACACTTGATTTATATATATTTTTCTGTGAATATAATAACTTTCTGAAAAGGTGCATAGCATTTATGAATTCACGTTTCATTCTGCGCAACAAAACTGTGGAAGCACCACCGGTTGTTTCATATCCTCTGTCGGGAAATGACACGACGTAGTGCGAGTGGTTTACAGTGAATCCTTTTAGTGCTACCCGAGCAGAATATAAAAAAAGAAAGCTTTATAAAATATCAAATGTAGGCTTATACCCTAATGTCCAAAATGTCAATTCTTCAGCCAGTTTTTGTTAGCCTGGCTAAACCAACTGTTTAAGAGTTCATTAGCATATTTAACCTATTGTTATTATTTCATTATTAGATGAAGAGAGCATACTCCAAAAGTCCAAACTCTTTTCAAGAATTGATGTTTACTCTTTAATCATTACCGTTATACAGCATGAATCATGTATCAGTTCACACTGCAAACCTGGTAAACCCCGATATTCTCCAAACTTTACCATTGTCCATTGTCTCGCGTTGATAAACGTTTGCACGTAAATTCCATCTTTATAATTATGGTTTTAGCTATGTAGTCTCATTAAGCTACATGTATAAAGTAAAGTTACTATACATGTTACATAACATCATCACAATGTAGTCTTTTAGACAAAAGTAGTAAGTTAGGCTTGTAAATTTGTTTTGACTTATTATAATGGACGTGTAAATCCCCATGCTGCTGTGTAGTTTGAAAAGAACGTTTTTATTAACAATTCATTTCCATTTATTTGCATACACTTGAGTCTCTCTTGAAAGCACTCAGGCTCATAATGAAAAACCACAAGTATAACAAATAACAATGGGACTTGCGGGTCATTCCCATTGTGCACATTGTACTCTGCCTCTGTCTGTTTATTTGTCTTCTTGAGTGTAATCATAATCATCATCTCCAGCTCATTTTAAGCTACTCAGCTGTAAAAATAACAAAATAAACGCCATTCCTCATTAATTATAGTATTTTTGTACAATGGAAGACTGGGAAGGAAGTCAAATGATGTTAAATGTTGATTTTATATAAATTACCTCGTGGCTTTTTTTTTATCACGACGAGCCATCTATTATGCCAAGCTATTATGTAGGCTTAATATAATATTATGCTTTATGCTGCTGTGAATATTACTACTGTCAAACTATGCAGCCATTACAAAGCCATGTTAAGAGGTTCTCTCTCTCTCTTACGTTTCTCCCATTTATTTCCATTCATTTTTCAATTTAGGAACAAATTCCTTTTACGTGTTTGTTGTGAACTTTTTCTTTCGCCACATTTTCCACAAGAAGAAAACAACATTTGTCATTCGGTTTGGCATTTCTTTCGAATAAAATTGAATAGCTCATAAAAATTGAATGTTTTTCTGAAGAGAAGGAGAGAGAGAGAGGGGGAGTGGGGCACAAAGTGTATAATAAAACAACACTGTAAGAATAATATATTAGATGATATGCATAATAATATATGATATGATGTACCTTTTTACCGGGATATTATAGGTTTTTTATATTCCATAACATTACCATACAGCTAAATAATA
>JAITYZ010001753.1:11824-33111 GCA_027744595.1 Paronellides praefectus | reverse complement strand
CTTGTTAGATTTTTATAGAAACAAAACCCACCACTTCTTCGCTTTGTACTTTTGAATAAAAACAGGGTTTAAGTGTTTCCCTTCTGGAAAGTAACCAAATTTTACTCATGATTCTTGATTAAATTATTTAATTTCCTTCGTCAGAGACAAAAGCCAACAGAACACAGACAAGGAAAATAGATAGAGAGAGAGATATTATTACATTTAAGAAGAGAACAGAGCTGAGTGACTGGTTGTATTCTTATGACTTTGTAATTGGTTAGCATTAAAACTGTTTCCTTGATGATCATGATGAGAATAAGAAAGAAAAGAATATTTGATGTGTCTTTCTCTTTTTGTTTGTACTTTTGATGCCATATATCGAAAGTCTTTTCCACTTTGTAGACTCATAAAACTATTCAAGTGAAATGAAATGATTGTCTTACGATGAAAAATATGATGCTCAACACAATACTACAACCAAAAGTTGTATACACTAAACTTTTTATTGTCTACCTACTGTAGCTTCTTTTTTGTTTGGATATATATGGAAAAATATATAAGACAAAAAAGTGTATAATCAGCCAATACAACTGTAAAAAGCAAGTGTAATTTAGATCACGAACAATAACAGGAATGTGTAACATGAAATTATTTAGAGGAAGCATGATTTATCATTGATAAATCGCTTATTTCAACAATCAAGATTTTAAAAGAACGTAAACTGAAAGCATTAAAGTGCATAATATATATACCTATACAAAAGTTAAAACAACTGCGTCTTTAAAAAATATTGTTGTTTCCTGGTAAGCTCAATTTCGAGGATTCCAACAGCCGTCTCTCATTGATGTCAGATTATGAAAGCTCATTATTGAGCATAGTACGTATAAAATACAGAGAAACAATATGAAATTGAAGAGTGACCATTTATAAACTCTCAAACACATACACACACACACACACACACACATACTCTCTTTCCATCAAGAATGCTTGATTAAACTTGTACCAAAGTCAAAGTTAAACCAATAAATGTGTGTGGTAAAGTAAAGGAAGTAAAAATGGGAAGAGGTGAAACGCTTCCCCAGCCCAGGAAAACCCTCTCATTCCACTTATTATTGCTACTAGAATCATCCACGGAATCACAATAAGTGTTGTTCGTCATAATATCTAATTATAACGTAGTCATTGTGTAGTCTGTAATCACGAAAAAGTTTAGTTTCGTTTTCTAGAAAAAGTTGCTTTGTGAAGGTGTGTGCGTGTGTGTGCCTGCCGTGACGATGAGAACTCAAGGTGTATAATTGTATTTTATCAAGGGACACAAAAGTTACATGAAAGTGGAATTCTGTTAAGTGCGGTGGTGGTGGTTATTTTTAGATGATGGAGGGAAAGGAGGAGATATGTTGATGAGAAAACGACTATGCAAAGGACTTTTTGGTTTTGTGTGTATGTAGCCATTCCAGTAGTAGTTTGAACCACCCGTCGTGGTTTGCTTACATCCAAGCAGAGAAAAAAAAATGTTTAACAAAGAGGGTAGAAGAAATTTCCGCTTGTAAACTAAACACGTTGATGACGGTAAACTTCAGGTTTGAAAGCTCCCAATTTTAGATAGACAGATAATACGACATGATGGAGAAAGTGGGTAGGTAGGTATATAACTTTGAGAAAATGTATACAAGAGTGTGTTGTGGTGGTTTACTAGTTTTTAGTAAAAATACATATATGAATCCCCTATTATGTAATTTGGTAGTATACACGTACACAAAAATAAATTCATTCTATAACCATCATCCTTGCATGATGAACATATAAGGAAAATACTACGACGGGGAGATGTAGCAGACACAATATGTGCTTTGGTTGGACCAGACCAACATCTGCGATGCTATCAGTTGGTTGTTAATTACAACTGATGTGTGGAAGTCGCTCAAAAGTTTAATGACTTCATCAAGATCTAAAATCTCCTTGGCATCCGGGCTGTCATTAAGCTAAATGAACGACACCTCAAGAAGAAGAAGAAGAAGGAGGAAGTGAGTGTAACTAAAAAGTAGAGAGAGAGAGAGAGAGAAGTATAGCGCTTTTTCTCAACTTTAAAGAAATTAGAACAAATTATGCAATTCAGGTATTGCATTTCATTGCTCATCCCTCGTCAGTACCACCCTATTTGTGTGAAAGCTCACTCCTTGTTCCTTTGTGTGCTACCTCCCTTTTCCTCTTCAAACACACACATATACCACCTTTTCATTTTCATTCTTGCTTGAAACATCACCGCCTCGACGACCATGATGATGATGATGATGATACTCATCATCTCCACTTTTGAAGTGGATAGTTGCTGACGAAAGCAGTCAACTTTCTCTATACGCTAACAATAATAACAATAATAATGGTAACAAAATGCTGGATTGACTTTCTTATATATTCATTCTTTCTTCTTCTTCTCTTTTTCAAATGACGTAAGGAACATTGCCCGAGAAGAAAAGAAGTAGATACATATAAACGGTATCATGTACACACATTTAAAGTGTATATAGGTAGGTTGGTATATAGGTATGTGTGGTGGGTTGTCTTATTATTATTATACGCTACCAACTTTAAGCAACTACGCCGTAATATTCTCCAACCAGTTCTTCCTCATTTTCCTTCTGGTCTCCGCAAAAACGATAAAGGATGTATTCTTCTTTTTACGAGCATTGTTTCGTGGTTTTGTTATCTGGAACGACGATAAGTGAAGAAATCTTACTTTCAAATGTTCATTTTCACCCTAAAAACTGAACAAGTATAACAACAACTTGATGTATTCTTCTTTTTACGAGCATTGTTTCGTGGTTTTGTTATCTGGAACGACGATAAGTGAAGAAATCTTACTTTCAAATGTTCATTTTCACCCTAAAAACTGAACAAGTATAGCAACAACTTAAAATGTAGGTAGGTGTGTGTGTATTGCTTGCTTTCTCCAGTGATGATAACTAGATAGGTTTGCATCTCTCAAACTGATAACCAATTAGCTACCGTTTCATTATATTATGCAACATTTATTGTAAAACAAAATTATTTTTGCTTTTCTAAAATAAGTAGGTATGTGCTATTTGACTGTTTAGGGACTATGAAATATTCACTTTCAAGCAAATGTATAGAATAAATATGTATGTTTGATAAGAAATCTAACCGAACTAACTCAATATTTAAAATATTCAACTTTTTAACAACACGCTCTCCATACTTCGTGTTACAAGTAGTCGATGGCATAAGCAAAGAATCCAATAATTATTTGGATATATATGTGCATCATATAGATTTAACTCATTATGAGTGCAAGGTAAAATATAAAACATGTATGTCGAGCTGTTACCTGTGCCATGTGTTCACATCGCATCTTCATCTCTTCGAGAGTGCTAATGGCAACAATAACAGTAAACATTATCATTGTCATATCTTTCCTCATTTGCGCATTTTTCTTACGTACTCTGCTAATGTCCATATATCTACGTAAACTTGATACTTGATTGTAGCCGTGCAAAAAAAAAGAAATAGTTTTTTTTTTAATATGATCGCTGTATTTTTTATAAAAGAAAAGAATATAATGTAGATGTACTATATATGTATGTTATTTACTTGCGTAATGCCATTGTACGACGATCATCATTATCACAGGAAAAAATATCGACAGTATAATTTTATTCCTCCTTAAAACTTCCTCTTACCTACATACATATTTACACGTACTTAAACTACTATAGTATCACTACTGGTTTCAGCTCAAGTGGTTGTATATACATATACACCGAGTAATAATAGCAGACTCTACTACTACTACTACTATTTAGATAAAACACACAATGTTTGATCCAATAACAAAAAAGATACCAGTTGATGCCAAGCAAGATACATGGTAAGGAAATTTTGAAAGGAAAAAAAATGTTTATAAACGATGTAGTTAAGCGATACTTTTATTTTATCATCATAACTAATAGCACACCACCCTACTCTTCTTGATTATTACGCTCTATTTAGGTGTTGTCTCCCTCCACTTTCGTCATCATAATCATCCTAGATATAGTTATATACATATATATACACATATATACAAGTCTATATATATTGTGTCGTTACTGAGAAGAGAAAGTAAAAGGGTTGTTGCTGCGGTATTCTTTATAATTTTTTTATACCGATGATGATATGATACGACCGTGTTTGGTGATAATATTGCTCAATAATAAAATGTCGATGGGTGAGCAATAAGCGCATAATATTTACTACCCATTTTTATAAACGGTCTTAAGTGCGACAACGATCATTGCTACCAACAAAAAAAATGATCGAAGGAGAGAGAAAAGAAAAAAGGGAGAGAAGTGGTGGTTATTTTTAGAGTACCAAGCTGCTTAATGTGTAGGAAAAAAAGGAATCTGCGAACCATGAATGTGAATTCTTTAACGAGCTTTTTTCCAAGGATTCTTAACCGTAATGGACTTATAATGCTGTCATTTTCTCAGAGAAGATCCGTAGAAAAATGTCTAGGATTTGAGGTAATGGCTCAACTGTAGCATTTGCAAATAATTTACTCTGGACGTTTGATGCATAAAAATTCCTTATTATCTCCCTTTCTGCCTCTTCAATTACCATCTTGCTACCGAAGATTCTTCCACTTTCCTTTTAGTATCCTTTTCTCTTGCCTCCATTTAAACACGTAGTAAAATGTTTGATTGCGGTGTTTTCGCTGCGTGTGGAAAGAAAAGCAGGGATATATAATAATATGTCGAACAAACCACACGCACACCAGTCCAAATACTACCAATGCGGAAAAATAAGGAGAAAAAAAGCAATAATAAGCAAAACGGAGATACATTGTTGTTACCAGCATTTAACATTAATTTTGGTACTTTAAAAGTTTTATATATTCCCAGTTTACAAGATGATGATGATGATGATGATTTTTTTAGATGATTATATAAGGCATACTTTCAAACGGTCATAAATGTAGAATCTAATATATAGCTATATTTGTAAACAGTAATATATCATTTACGGGGATGCTTACGTTAAAAAAAAACTATACCGTAAACACTTTTCAAACAACTCACATTTATCTAAACAGGCAGCATTTTCAAGTCATTCCGTTAGCCATTATAATATATATAGGTATACATTATGACGTTAGTGTGTGCTACTATTATTGTGAAGGTAAAAGCGAAAGGAAAAAGGATTCCTTACTCCCTAAAGAGACATGATTCTTTTCTGCTGTAGGGGGTTGTTTTTTTTCTTCTTCTCCTCCTGTACAAAATGAGGCATAAAAGGGAGGGAAAGAGGATAGATTGCAGAGTTGAGAGAGCAAGGATTGCACTTTTTTTCCTAGCTGCCTATGGCCTGTCTATATATATTCCTTTGATTTTTATGTTTACTGCTTTTCTCCTCATCCGTCTCTCTCGTTAAACCATTTACAACTATCGTCGTAATCATTGTGTAGTGTATATGAATAGATATGGGAACAATAAAAACAAAAAAAAAGAAGAAGAAGAAAGAAAGAAAGACAGAAATATACAGAGTTTGTTCGTGTATCATTTACAACTACATGTTCACTATCATCATCATTATTGCACATGTATGTGGAGGATTTTTTTTACGGTGGAAAGTTGCTGTATCTTTCGTGTACTAATGCGACGAATCAATAATAATGAGTGGAAAAGTTTTATTTTCCGTACTTTTATCCTCTACTGAGTTCTTATCAGAGAAATAAATGTGTTAAGCCAGATGTAATTATTATTAGCAGTAGTAGTGGTGCATTGTATACCTACGTAACTCTCTACATCATGTAGTGTGCACAGCGGTTTTGCAACAGCGAGAAAGTTGAAGTTACACACATACAACCAACTACTATTAGCTATTATGACTCTTTTTTGTTCACTTTCTTTTGTATAATTTTTTTTATCTTTGGTCCTTGTGTATTTTTGTGCGGAAGGAGGGTGTACAGTGTACACTCACACAATATATATAAATATATGAAATTGGAGTATTCAATGTGATATAAATGGGTATATGATATTCGTAGCAACATTCATTCACTCAACTATTTATTTTGTTCACTGTAAACACTATAGTTATATAGCGCACTTTGCAATTTGGGCAATGATGATTTCATGGTATTTTTTTGGCATTTGGATGTCAGTATTTTTAATGTACGTACAAACTTGTTATTGGCAAGTAATAAAGCCTTAAAAAAAGATTATTTGTGTTTTGCAGAAATCCAGAGAAATCGTGAATTTTACAAATCTGCTGACGTAAGACCACCATTCACCTATGCTTCCCTAATCAGACAGGTAAGTGTACAGTTATATAACTTTTACGAAATAGTGTGTAATAGCTATACCTTATCATGATAGCATCCTTTCATTTTACTGTTATGTTATAATTGCCGAAACGATGTTAGCTACTATATATGTACGGCTGATTCTACAATACAAGTCAGTTTAGTTTGAATGCCACTGTGCGACATTGCTTGTCTCCATTATTACTAAATTACCCGGAGCTAAATAAGTAATAACAAGCAGTGCGAGAGTAGTTTAGAGAGCCGTACTGTTTTCATTATATAACATTTAATGTGTATTTTTGTGACTCTCTCTCAAGAAAGTTTTGGATAGTCAGCTTGAATGCCCCATTCTTGTTCACTAACGACAGCAATAACAGTTGTTAAATCCTCTTTTTATAGGCAATCATCGAATCCCCAGACAAGCAACTCACCCTAAATGAGATTTACAACTGGTTCCAAAACACCTTCTGCTACTTCCGGAGAAATGCAGCAACGTGGAAGGTAACCTATTTGTGAAGAATCACATGCTTATCAAGCACTATATTTATACACACATTTAAATCTAAATATTTAATGTCATACTTTCACAGTGATTTCAAAACCAATATTATATTATATGTATGTATATTTTTTTTAAATGCAACGATGTAAAAAATAACTAATTTTTATTTGCCATCACTAATTTTTTATACAGGATAATATCATGGTATATAAAACGTGTCTTCATCTTTCAATTGATTTGCATCTGAATCTAAATATATTATAATACGTAGTATTATTGATAATATATCGCATAACTGATAATTGCTTCAACCAACATCAATACCTGGAACAGTTTAACATGCTTCCTATTTCATTACTTCCTCTTGAAAATGGGGCGAAATGTTGATCCATATAAAATAATAATTGATAAAGCTTTCTCCTTAGTTATTGTAACAACCATCATCAACTTGAACATTGACGATACCACTATTATCAAAACTTTTTTTGTGGGTTCACTCAACAACAGTTTAACCAAAAGGGTGTATATTTTGAAATGAAAAATTTGTAAAAAATTTATCCTTGCCAAAGGGAAGTATATGTATGGTGGTGTATACTAATAAATAGGTGTAGCGATGAGGAATACATAAGATGATTATGATTTGAAATGCTGACTCTCTGTGTATAGATAAAAAACACGAGGTAATGTTTCTACATATATATTTATATGCATATGTACATTTGATGTTGATGATGTATAGAGACGAAAAAAAGAAAGGATTGTTTGCTTTTACTCCAACTGCTTCTTAAGATTAAGGGAATGGAGTCTTAGACAATATTGACACTGTGAATGTGTAAACACCTGACACTGTTTACTCAAAAATGCAACCAATATATATGCAAATGTCTATGAATAATGGAGTGCTCCGCTATGCGTGAGATTCAAGAAGCGAACAAGTTAAACCATTTTGTTTGGTAGTCCAAGAAAGTGGCAAAAACTATCACTGCCAACACTGTTACTCCAGTAGTTGTAGTATATATGGTTTACATTACCCTTTCTCCTAGTCCATCGGACTACTTTTTTATGCATGTATTTTATGTTCTTATGTTGTGTATGTAGAGAAGGAGTAGGCATGAATGTCGATGATGATGATTATAGTAAATAGCTTACACAAAGCTATTGTATTTTTGGAGA
Organism: Paronellides praefectus; assembly: GCA_027744595.1. Classification (NCBI taxonomy): domain Eukaryota; kingdom Metazoa; phylum Arthropoda; class Collembola; order Entomobryomorpha; family Paronellidae; genus Paronellides; species Paronellides praefectus. Next base: position 25,153 of record JAITYZ010001753.1, on the reverse strand, counting down.
GAGTAAAAAGAATTGGTGGTGGTTTATGTATGTGTGTGTGTGTGTGGTAGAAAGTATACAAGAATAACTTTGACTACTTTTTTTCTCATCGCTTGAGTCGATCTGAAGAGTTTTCTGTTAGTGCAGGCAGGCAAGTGGGTAAAGGAAAAGTGAGACGGCTTAGGTTTATCTAACCAAGTTTTCACTACATCTTGCTGAAATTCCCCGCATTACACACAGACTTTTGCTTGTTACACATACAATGCTACACCGTATCGCATCACAACACGATCGCCCAACATACAAAAGAACAGGACGATGACAAGAGGAAAACATGCAGGATAAACGTAGTGAAAAAAAAAGATCAAGAAAGGCTGAATTAGAAGTGGAAAGGAGAGAGAAAGCCACCAAAAGTCGTTTTTAATATTTATCGAGATCTCCTTTGTTATTTCTCGTTTTCACTTCAGTTCAGTTGGTTGTTCGTCTGTTTCTCTCTCTCTCTGTCTTGCTGTGAGAACATGGAATACTGAAATAGCAAACCAAAAAATAACCTGGAAAAGATGTTGATGTCTTGGCGGCATTACTAGCAACTGCATAACTTTCGTCTTATGTACTTTTCTCCCCGTGGATTCACTAGATAGGGATGAATATATGTAAGTATGCGTAAATACACATAATGGAAGATTCAACATACCTATAAAAAATATAGGGACTACACTCATGGCGATGATGATGCTCATGTTGATTTATTCATGTTTACCCCGTTCACACAAGATACATATCTACTTGTTTAGAATCGAAAAATGTGGATCAACTTACCCCTATTTAAAATCTGGTTTCATTTTACGATGCATGTTTCACATTCCAGATTGATGATGGTTTTTGCTGGCAAGGAGGTACGCAATGTAATTTTAGTCAGTCTTAGACAAAAAATATTAATTTAGTTAGTACAAAGCTGAAAATATAAAAATAAATAAATTTAAAGCGTTGTGTAATTGCATTGCGCGGAATTCATATTGCTTTGGCTATAAATTAGTGATTTGTCAAGAATGCATTAGTTTTAGAAGATTGAAGATTGATTTTTTTTGGGTCGGCAAGCACACTTTTTGAAAGACACCGACCTTTATAATTATTAGACTTTATTAAATTAGAATATAGTATATACATTTAGTGCAATTGCAATGCAAAACATGAGCAAAAATAGTTGTAAGTACTTTTTGGTTGTTTTATTTTACGAATTGAAAATTTATTATTGAAATTGAAGTTATTTCTCCTGCTGCTATAATTTATGATTTAAAGCAATAATAATAATTACGCTATATTTAGTAGACACATACGTACGTACAATGCGTAAATTAGTCAAAGCTTTAAAACTCGTATCATAATAATGTTTGAGTAAATTAAAATGAGATGAAATGATTTGGTTAGATTTTCTTTTCACCCATAAAGTCATCGTTGAAAATGTCATTTCTTCAACCACGGCCATTTTTCGTTTTTTGATAGTGAAAAATAGAAACCGCGTTTTTTTGCTCATCAGGAAAACTTCAAGGAAGAATCATCGTTTTTTTCGACTCTGACGATGTTGACAACAATTTTGTTGCGTTTTTTTGTAAATTGTTGCTTCATCCAGTGTGTGATTTATGATTTTGTATAGAATGCAGTGCGACACAACCTGTCGCTGCACAAATGTTTCATGCGAGTGGAGAACGTCAAAGGTGCAGTATGGACAGTGGATGAAGAGGAATTTTACAAGCGCCGTCCACAGCGGTGCAGTACAGGGTATGTGAGGCCAAACATTGTTGAGAATGGTCCTCTGACATTTTTTATGCGCGAAAAATGTCATGTCACTCTGCTACTCTCTTTGTCTCTCTTTCTACTCTCAACTACTTAAATATACATACTTCTACTACTGACCTACTTATAAATCTTTCTCTCCAGCTATTTTTGAAATTTTGATCACTTTACCTCTCTTTATCTCTCTTTTTCTCTCTCTCTTTATAATATATTTATACATACATATATTAAGCTTGAACACTTTTGACTTTTTGAAATTTTTCTACAATGTCTGTTTTGTACACTCGTACATTCATCCACAAATTTCTCTCTTTTATAACATTTTTTACTTCATACTTTTTAATCAAATTTATCTCTCTCTCTCTCTCTCTCTCTCTAAATATATATATTTCTCCCTCTTCGCTGATATGCCAATTGTGAAAGCCATTATGCATTTTTTTGTGTTTGAGTGGTGTGAGTTTCCCTTGTGGTTGACGGTGATGAAGACTCATTCATAATTGCAGTGAGCAACTTTCAGAAGATAAACGCTTTGGTTTAATATAATAAATAGATACAAAAAATAATACTTGCAAAATAGAATTTGTAGATAAGCTTGCTTTGCTTTTGCCTTTAGGACTATGCACGGAGTCCGATAATTAATTAGTACAGTTCAAAGTAGTATTTATATATCATCTTTTCACATTATATATTTCTTATAATGTGAGATGGTCCATGGGCTCAACACAAGCACGGTAATTAAAACTTCTGTTTAAAGTCGGTCAGAAGGTCACAATTTCTAGCCAGTTGATTGACACTCAAAAGGTAACCTTTTGTAATGTGAAGCACAAGAAAGTATTCCGACACTTGACACGTATTGACGATTTTAAAATGAGTCAATGTTATTGGTGTTATTGGTATGAGACGACAATTAGTCTAGTAGGTCCTGTCAGTATCCTACCAGTCATGTTGCCGACGAAAACTTCTTCGTTTTCTCCTTTTTAATACTTTTATATTTCCTCACTTTTGACTCTTTTTAACTCTCTTTTTTCACTCTCTTGCCATTCATCCGATTGCCAATTAGATAATCAGTGAACAGGGAAACAGAATGTAGATTATGTATTTTATTTTTGGAAGATAAATTCTATTTTTAGATATTTCATAATTTAACTATAGTGTGTCCGTTTTTTTACAATATTAACCAGACCTCTATTTCTTCTTCTTTCTAAATCCAAATCACGGAAATACATTAATTTTTATTTACGCATTTAAAACTTGTTTAAACCCAAAAATACGTCTACATTACTATGTAGGGCTTCATCCTACCGAAATAATTTCAACATACTTGCATATACTTATTGTATTTACACTTTTTGTTAGGGATATATCTTATTACAAAATTATGAACAGCAATTTAACAGGTGACTTTGACTACGAATTATAGAACAGTATCACCGACATGAAATTTTAAATTTTTGACGCATGCATACCTTTTACCAATGTACTTTTACAGGGTAACGAAAACGAATAAACTGTTCGTGTACTGTATTTTAAGTTCCATCCTTCTACCACTACTACTTACTCCACTCATCTTGACTATACACACCGTGCAAATCAAAAGCGAGTCATGAGATCTAAGAAGGTTGAGCTTTTTTGCTAAAGACATCTACGTATTTGTAATACGTTTTTTTTAACTTTTCTCTTTTTCTCTACTTCTTTCATATTCACTGTTTACAATTTGTAATTTTTCAAACTATTTTTATATCTATATGTATTTTTGTCTTTTTTACCTCTGTATATGTGCAAAGCATTTCAATGACTTCAAAGAACCAAGTGGTCATATCTCTCGTTCTTCACTATTTTTTGAAACGTTTACACTGAGAAAATAGCATTATATTTATGGTAATCTGGTCAGCTACGCTGGTGCACATTAATGAAAATCATTAGCCAAATAACGCTTTGGGGACGTGCGCCGCTTCTAATCTCACGAAACAATATTCAGGTACTCAAAATGATCACTTGGGGACAAGAAGTCTATGTGGCTACATTTTCATGGCTTTTACAAATATGTCAAATAATCAACGACAAAGATTTCGTTTAACGCGTTCTAAGAAATCCATATCCATCCATGGAAAAGTAGCCATTGTGGTCCGTTACGCTTCCAATAAAGCTCGTACATTTTTATATTCTTAATGTCGTGGTAAAGTGTTTACGTAACTCCAGGGTCCATATCTGTGCTGGTGCTCTCTGGAGTCCCACTTATAATATGTAGGAGTGAACATGTGTTTTAAAAAAACATTTAAAATTTTTCCTCCTCTTTTTTTCTCTCTCTCTCTCTCTCTTTCTCTCTTTTTCTCAATATCCGTATTTAACAATGCATTTTTCGAAACTTTTGCTTCAATAACTCTTATCTTTACTTATTAGTATTAGTGTCCATTTATGAGATTTTTATATATATTTCATGGATTTTTCGAACTCTCTTTATATTCGCATTTTTTCTCACTAGCACACGCCATCTTTTTTCTCTTCAAATTCACTTTTTTCTACTTTATCCGCTTTCAACCGTAATATTTGTACTTGATACACATGTGACTAATATTGTTGATGCTTTATTAACGTTGCGTTATAGGGGAATGCACTCCAAGAGCCCTACTCTAACTCAAAGTCCAACACTATATGGTGACGCAATCAACGCAAGTTTACAAGTATGTGACAAGTAAAAAATTTCTGTGAACGCAACATTAATTATTGCAGGTTTATAAATTGAAATTGAAAAACAAATTGTTTTGTGTTGACACTAAAGGCTGCCCTAGCAGATAGCAGCTTACCATACGTAGGCTCAGTCAACACAGGAAGTGTGAGTCCAGATCAAGCGCCCATGTCACCACTTGATGCAAGGTTAGCAAAAGTTGGTTCATTAGTTTCAATTCAATATAAATACGTTGTGTTCACAATAATAACAATATACTTTGAAATTGTCCAGGTCACTTCGAGGAAGTCCCAGTGGATTGAAACATGAAAGTACAAGTCCCCTAACCGCTAATGGATTACACCACCACTTGGTAGGTTGTGGCTCAGACAGAGGCCTGAGTGCCCACATGAAACGAGAGATGGACATGGGGGACATGAGTGGAAGCTACGGCGTGTCCTCTGATGGTGAATCAATCGGCAGGGACGACCATGATGATCTCTTGATGGACAAGCACGAAGATCTCGCTGAGGATCTCTCCTTCACTTCATCATCGCATACGACTGCTGATTCCAGTCGGCTGGACCAATAGTCTCAAGCTGTTAGAAACTTTCTACATAATATCGCCAGTCTTTTACTTTAATTATATAAACTGTATATTACACTTGACCGGTAAAATACCATTCTTTCGAAAATTCATTCCAAATAAAAAAAATGCAAAAATACAGACGACGAAACGCATGTACGCATACATGCATCCATAAATATTAACTTAATGGTATATTCTGTTAAAATGTATATATACCTACACCTACATAGTAAACTATATGATTACGTTGTATCCATATACTAGGTTGTTTAAAAGGGTAACAGGTACGGTCTTACAATTAACACAAGACTACTATACATATATATATATATGCATATACAGGTTTCAAGATATTGCTCCAATCAATAGGTTACTAGTTGAATATCCCTGAAAGAAACATTGTACAATTTAACCTTTATCCTAAACACAAAAATGATACTGAACTGGTAGTGCTACCACCACTGGTAAAAAAAACTCATCGTGAAGTCTGTATATTGCAGTATTCAGGCTCACATTTTACAACAAACTATACAGATTAAATAATATGTATGTTATAAATTTAGCCGAACGCCAAATACGTAAGAAAAATAGCATGTTCTAATGTTGCATCAGTGATACGGTTAATAATGCTCTTTTGATTTAGATTTATTTTATGGGAATAGCGTCAGGTAATACTATCAATTATATATATTATGACCATTTCTTTGTTTCGTTACAATGCCCAGTGACAGTTGAAAAAAGGTGGCTATGGAAAATATATACTATAAACTAATTACACAGTTGATTCATTTTGTCACCAGAAATTATGTAAAAACTGTGAAGGCCGACTAAGAAGGAAAAAAAAGTATCATGATCTCCAGAATATCGTAAACTGTTTCAATTTTCAGTCCCTTATATACGCAGACTAATCTTTTTTCAAAGAAATAAAATAAAAGCAGTTTAACTTAAGGATTTGTAAATATAAAACATGTAGTTTAAAAGTGTGTAGCAAATATTTGAATTGACGATAGAAAATAGTTTCTACACGCCATAATATATAGATGCACGAAATAAGTACATGAAATTAAATGAGGGATATGTAAAAAAAAACATTTACATATATATAGATATATACATACATATATATTTACTTTGATTATATCCAGCAATATGTATTTTATCTGTAAACATTATACCACTTACAACAATAATAATTGTATGATGTAAGTAAAATACCATTAGAAATACGTATAGCTATTATCATTACACTAATTCTAAACAAAATAAAATGCTGTTCAATCGAATATTTTACTATCCAATAAGTCGCTGACATGTCAGAGTGAATTTACATCATTTAGTTATTTTTATTGAATGATCAACAATCTTGACGAAAGAGTAATATTATATGGCTTTACGTTTTATTAATGTTCTGATTTGTCCATTCTATTGTCTGTTAAACCTCTGTATTTTTATTAAGTAGCTAAAAAAACCATACAAGATATAATAATAATATAATTACTTGGTTACGTATATTTATATATGTAAACTTTGACACACCAGCAGCATCTGAGTGTTAGGAATTTGAGGATAATAATACTACAAGTAGATGAGGAGTAAGCAAATTTCAAGTTAGTCTTAAATAAGATTGCTGAAAATAAACAATCAAGAAAGAGTTTTTTTTTTAAATTGATTATTGAACCTGAACTTTTACAATCTACCTCCAAATTTTGGAAAGTAGTCCATAGTTTTCGGAAAGAGGGACATGATCATAAAAAAGGCTAGTTACAAATTAAGAATATTTAAAGTTTAATATGGCTGATACGTAAAAATGTATAGACATAGACATAATAACAGCCACCAGCAACATGTAGGCAAATGTACTTCATCGCATTCGCCGTGCATAGATCTCAATTCAGCCGTATGCAATATTACTATGTATGTAGATGAAAATTTTATTGTTATTATTACATGTCATAATATATATATCATTGAAATCCACTGCTCTTTTTCTATGAGATAAGTATTTGGATATTTTATTAATACGATTTCAAATTTTAGGCAACATTTTATTTTCCAAACATAATCAGTTTGAACACTAAAAAACTAAATAATAAATATGATGATAGAATGAGGTTGAAAGTTTGCAACGAATGATAGAATTATATACAATAAATGCTACATAACAACATGAGAGGTATGTGCTATGTAGAATCTCTGTGTGTAAACCCCCCCCCCCCCCAAATCCCCCCCCCCCCCCAAAAAAAAAAATTTATAAAAATAATATAAAAAGTGTCTAGTTGTGTCAACATGTTCATTCACAGATCCACTTTTCTCAGCTTTTTTATGCTTGGGTTCATCCAAAATCAAAAGGGCAATAAGTAGATTGAATGTATTTTTTGCAAGGAATATACCCATGTACGTTTCCAATAAGGAAAGAAACACTTAAATACTTGGTTCAGCTACTTATATAATACAAAATTTATTGAAATTAATTTTCACCAAAAGCCAAAGCTGCACATTTAAATACATTTTGCTTAGAAACTAATTACGCAGCTAGATAAACCACGAATTATTAATGTTTTCTTTTTTGTTGTTTTTAACCGTAAATAGCAAATAGAGTAGAATATTTTGCAATTGGTAAATTCCTCATCGTCCCAATATTGAATCCAATTCTGTATTTTGTGGACATATTCAAAATATATATATATATCTGTACCAAACGTTACTATCCGTTGTCTATATATCATTGTTGCTAAAGTTTAAGAATTTTAAATAAAATTTTAATTGTAAACATTTGTATTTAAAAGTGTACAGTAAAACCCCACCGTAGGTAACTGAAATTCTATATGTGCGTATTTAATACACTTTAAGTATAATAAAACTGTAGATTTTACAGGTATATCAATCGGTGTGTGACATTTTCATGTACAATGTAAAACGACAAAAAAATGCAACGAAACAAAGATTAATAAATGTTATCTAATCATTATATTTAATTAGCAAAAAAAATTCAAAGAAAATTTGAGGTAATCATCTTCATCATCATCATATTATTATTATCATAATAAAAGTAGAGTCCCTCTGTAGCTAGTCTGTGATTACCAAAAAAATGTATGTAAAAAATAAAATAAATCTAATAATATCAATTTTTTGGAAAAATATGATTGATTGTAGAAGAATGTATGTAATGTCAAGCAGTATTTGCAAAATTGTGAGGAACAATAGTGTAATTAATTATGAACGTTAGAAAATTCCAAGTAAAAATATATTACAGTGGCAACATCAATTTTACTTGTAAAAATATAGTTTGGTGTAGTAGTTCGTACATTTATATACGAGTGTGCGTATAACAGGATTTTATCATTTCCAAAACTGACAAATAGTTACCCAACGTGCGTGGCATGAAGTCAAACAGAGTGTTATATATATTATGATTTGAGAATGTAATGTAAAATGAGTATAGAGCACAGTGATGTTACCGGTACGATTCTATGAATATTCCGGTGAACATGGATTTGTATACCAAAAACAAAATGTTTACAATACGCTGACGTTAATGCTTTAGTAGAATTTTTTTTAAATAGAGAATAGGTGTAGCAGTTCCCAACTTCGCCAATTTGATTACTTCTTAGAAGAGCATTTTTGTAAATAACTTGTATTCCAAAAAAAACAATTCTCTACGAAAAACGACTACGTGTCCCATTGTAATTAAAGTGGAAGAACAAGAGTAATCTTAAACAGATTTATTTCAATGAATTTCATTTAAGTGATATATAGCTAATTGTACTATCAAAATGTTTTCACTTCGGATATTTTAAATGTATTATATAAATATATGGAGTGGCGGCTAGTGTGGTAAATATATGCTCTAAACTTCTTGGTATGGTATATTATGTAAACTAATGTTAATGACTGCATGAATGTATGCTATAATAATATGTAATTAATCAAGCTGTAAATAAGTAGCTGTGTCTGAAAATCTGAAATATTACTACATGACTAGTTATGATTGGATTGAATGCGACAGAAACCCATTTAATAGGCTTGTTTACTAGTCGTACGTAAAAATACTTTTACGGTTCGTTATAAATGTATTTAAAGAAAAACAACGTCGTTCGGTACTCTCTCTGTCTCTCTCTATCTCTTTGTTGGTCTACCAACATATAGGATTATGAATAAAGTGGCATGGTTCTCACATGAAAAAAATGTTTTTTTTTCTCCACAAAATTATTTAACTGCATTCGTCATTTTATCATGTTTTCTACAACAGTTTTTAAATGAATTAAATCTACTGTGGGTAGCATGTATTGCATACGTGTTAGACTTGAATATAAAATGCATAAAAAATGACAATGGCAAATTACAAATTAATAGACTACAAAAATGTAACAATTTTATGAGAACAGCTTAGTTCATGGAATTTATGAGTCATATGTTATTAGGAATTCTGCTCCACGTTTTCATGCTTGTCAATTATATGCAAAAGTTAAAATATGAATTTTAATACTATGAAAAGTCAGAAATATAAGCGCAAGTGTAGGTAAATACATGAGATGGGTTCTTACGATTTCAACGTGTAAATATCTGATTTATTTAATTCTTTAAACATGACATGACAAATATGACAATGATTCAGTATAGTTTGTATAAAGTTAATAAACAGTTAGGACCAAGAAATCCTAAATAAAATTAGTAAAGGCATAAACATCATAATATTCTAAATTACATTGAAAAACACGCTGTGACACATCACATTGTGTTATAAACATGTATATATATTAACTTGAATTAACTTCAAATCATTAAAATGTTTGAATCAAAGTCAAAATTTAAATCAAATTTAGTGAATATAATTACAGGCGTTTGTAAGTTCGGATAGCCTTCTTGTCCTTCGAAGTCAAAGTTGCTACGATGCCCTCAGGAGAAAATTTGTAGACGTTAGTTCCCTCATTGTTGGCGAATATGAGCTTCTGGGTCACGCTGTCTCCCTCCAAGGTAAATATAGTCTGGAAATAACAAAGCATAAACAACCGGAAAGTTACATGTACATCAAAATTGATTTAAAAAAAATTCAATCAAAAGTATATAATATTCACACCTTATAAGCCCTTCCATCAATGTAGTTATCTGAGATCATTTCATTGAATTTAAAAGTTGTTTCACGTGTTGCCAGAGGTGTGATGATCATGTATTTGTATCCATCGCCTTGCTTCGCAATCTCAAGGTTGATCTTAATTCTTGACATAACCTCCCGGAATGCTTCAGGGACTCCTATAACAGAACAATGACAATTATATTAATTATCCATTAAAATTTCCTATTTTGAATCTTAATTTACAAACTAAAACTATCATAATACATAATGCCGCGTACCAAGTGCTTCCAGGTATTCAACAAATGCTACGTCCCCGGGGTCTGAAGTCAACTCAAAGGATCCCTCCACTTGGACGGTCGGAGACCCATGGATGCTCACTAAAATAAAAAAAAATAAAAAACAACATATTAAAACAGAACACTTGCTTCCTAAAAAGTTTATTTAAAGTACAGTATTATTTCAGAAGTTGAACTTACCAACATTATAGTACCCGATGACGCTCACGATGAGGCCACAATAAAGGTTGAATGATAACATGTTGTCAAAAATTAAATAAGTGGGTAAAAACAAAGGTAAAACTTTTGGTAGGATCCCAACACTTTACTAGTTGTAGATATGAGCGGAGAGAAAATGGATACAGTTTGTAATATTAAGTAAGGTATTTAAGTGTTAAACCAAAAGGTTTGTTTCTGAATGATTGTGAAAGTTACGATTTCTGCCCTTTTATACTCCTCCGGAGAGCCAAAATATTTTCTTGCCAGGTGCAATCGCAATTAAAAAGTTCGATTCCAAGAACGGCTAACATCAACACGAATGTATTAAAGTATCTAAAAAAAGTAGCATGAATGCTTCGCTTTGCTGGAAGTGAACAGAACCCAACATCTTATAACCAACCAATCCATGTTCGCTGGCTCGCTTCAGGTTATTTTTATGCTTTTTCTACTCCATGTTTATTTGGATCCGCTTGGTTACACGTTTATAAACAGCATGTACATATGCCTGGGCGAGCACGATATTTCGAAAACGATTTCGAATTTTGAACTTCTGTTTGTTGCAAATGAAAACCTACCACCCTTATATCTTATGCGAAAACTCTTAGTTAAGTGACACCAGTAACCAGTTTTACTTTGTTCGTACAACGCGCATTTTAGCTCTGGTGACGGGAATTTATTTAAAAAATAAAATTTACACTGCAAATACCTTTAGGGCCTTAAACTATGACAGACCCTTTTACCATGTGCTTTCTGTTCTAGACAACTACATACCTTATGACGTCATTTTAAATATCTAATTTTCTCCAGAGGTTTCACATTACATCAACTGATTTATTTCATGTTTCGAAACTCCTTGAGCCGATCTCCCTTATAATTTCTTACTTTACCTAAAGGCCCCAAGACGTCTACTATTTCCGTAAATCGTTCCAACATATTCTAATACATAAATATTTTGTATTTGTAAATGTCATTTATTTTTATTCTCTAACTCCATATGCTTTAGCGAATCGTACCCTTTCTCCCCCTGCTTAGAGATCGTTTACATTATGTAATGAAAAATAGGTCAATTTTGGACAGACAGACAGTTGGACAAACATAATTTCTCCAAAAGCAACAGTGTCACAGCTGCACCAATTTTGCTGCATGATTCACCTCTTATAACACGTGTACATTTTAACTCGACACGTAAGCATTTAAATCTAATTACCTACTTTTAAATATTAAATATCCGTAGATTTTTATGATTGTGGTGTCCCAAATGCTTCAAATAGTTTGAAGTCATATCAACTATTGCAATTATGACATGCATGCATGCGTTTTCTTACATAAATCACAAAAATCTCAAATATTCATTGATTTGATTAGTTTAGGCTGATAAAAGTCATGTCACATGTATGTATGTATATACCATGTGCTGTGGGCATATTCCTTGAATTTGTTGGTCGACAACAACTAATTGGTCACTTATTCGCAAAACATAGTAGCATCACATAAAAATTGGAGAAAAAATCATTACTTCAAAGAAAGGACGGATGATAAGTAGCATGAACAGAGGCCGAATTAAGAAAAAAAACCAGGTGTATTTTTAGTCGCATGGAAAAAGTTTTCGAATTTTGAATCAGGATAGTATTGATGAATTTGCAAGCAATTATATATTTAATGGATATTAAAGATATTTATTAATGTGTCACCACATTTTCGATAGATTTTGCTCCTACATCACCTTCAACTGTGTGATGGGGATACATGGAAATGAATGTCGACCCAGTTTTTGGGATCAATATACTCGACAGAGAAAGAGATCATTATGCAAACTTACGTGATGGGAAGCTAAAGTGTTCAAGTTGAACCGTTCAACGGAAGCTGGCCCTTAAGTTTTATACTCACTACGTGCGTCGCAATCTAGTTATAATTAAAATTTTTGGCTCAAACTTTGTACACAAGTAAACGCTTTAATGAATTACCACCCCAAATAAACATTTTTAGACATGGTCAAGGATTGCAAGGCTTCCCCTGGATTAGGGGTAAAAAATCATTCGTGTTGTCATAAATAACTTTAACACAAATACGTTACGCATCAATGGTAAGGTCTCCCCCAACGACTCAAGAACCATTAATTTTACCACAAACTGAATGAGAAATGAAAGCCAAAAGTCGGAATGATTGATAAAAATGGGTACATATGGGTATTTTTATATGATGAATACGGATATTACACCAATTATCCTCCACCTAGCAATTTTTTTTTTCAATCCGTTACAGTTACAATAGCTTTTTATAATTATGTATTGTTATTCTATTAGCATTATTAAAAATAGCAATCCGCTGGTAATTAATCAGGCGAGTTGACATACCTCTTGATTGCTTGAGCTATTGAACTTTCTCTACATTCCTTCGTGAATTCATAATTTAATCCTACTCGCTTTTGAAATTTCGCTTACAAGTACGAGAAACGTGACGAGTCACACCACATATATATGTATACATACCGGTAAATATTATTGTCTACAACAAATGATATCAAATTTAAATACTGAAATACCTTCTCTTATGATATGTGGCACTGCCACTGGTTGCATACCAAGATAATATATAAATACAAAACATGTTCATCCCACAACTACCACTTTCTTTTGGTGGAATAAAGCCGATTAAAAAATCCTAATCTTTAAAAAATAGTTAAAGCCATGAATCAAGCAAAATGTCATCCGAAAATGTTTTCTTTAAATGAAAC
>JAITYZ010001753.1:0-11692 GCA_027744595.1 Paronellides praefectus | reverse complement strand
TATATTCAACAAAAAATAAAATCACGGAATTCTTTTTCTTTTTTAAAATTTAAAAATAATTACTTGATGTATAAAGTTTGCACTGTAAGCCTACATTCTTGACGTCATGCCACGTAATATATAGGTACATACTTTCATTTTCGTTTGAATTAAAAACATTTTTCTAAAACTTACATAAATATAACCATCAACTAACCAAGTATTAAACTAGTAATTAAAAGCTTACTGCCATACACTGGTGGCATTACTATGATTTTAGTTTTACCAGAATATTCTATTCATCATAGTTGACATTTTTGCTGCTTTTAACAGTGGTATGTACATCGGTAGGTATGTATGTTTGTGATGAAAAATCTAGTGCTTTGTAACCTAGATTTTTTGCATTGTTCCATGTCCAGTTTATACTGGTTTAAGTTAGCGCTAAAACATTAATTTTATGTCTACACTGGAATTGAAGCTGCGAATTTCATGCATACACTATTTGTATTAATTGTTTATCAGTTATCACAGTCGAAAAAAGGAACAAATTGTATAAATGAATTGAAAATTATTAAATGTATATATATAACTCATAATATTTCGCTCAAACAAAGGAAATAAAATGAAGAAGGTGATGATTTATTTCATTGGTAAATGTTGGATTAATGTTGAATGTTCAGAACATTTCAACTTTAATAAAAATCGTGGTGTATTTTTGATGTGAAACATTGTAAGGTCATCTAAGAATTCCCCAAGTCAACATTCATGATGGTCTTGTTAGGAAGAGCTTTATAACTCCTGTCATTNTGTAAGGTCATCTAAGAATTCCCCAAGTCAACATTCATGATGGTCATGTTAGGAAGAGCTTTATAACTCCTGACATTATATTTTCCTTAGCTAAACCAAATTAATTAAAATGAGATAAACATTTTAAGTCTCTCACTACTCAGTATGCTTTCAGAGTAAATCATTTTCTTTAAGCTGAATACAGATATGGAGGAGGGGTGAACGCGAATATCAACCTGATCTTATGTGAATGTACAACAAAGAAGAATGAGGTAACAAGGTAAATATAAATACACACAAGTAAATACGTTTATCTTATGCTCAAGTTGCTCATGTATGTAGTTTTAGCAGAGATGAAATAAGTAGATTAATTAGGTCTACCAAACCAAATCAATACTTGAATCTCATATGTGCTCAGGTCGTAGAGTGCAGAGAATACAGACAAAAAGTCAACAACAAAGTTGTAAGCAAGTACAGCACGTTTCAAAAGGAAGCTAAAAATTTTATTTAAAGGAAGCATGTCGTGGTATGCGGTTAGCAAATTATTTTGTTTTAAAAGAAAAACTCTACTTTTACTGGGGGTACATTTCCTACCCAAAATAACTTTTAAAATAGTTTAAAAAAAATTAATTAAATGTAGTCTCTTAATAAGGGCTTTTGAATGAACAAATATTATACTATTATAATTGCAATCATACAAATATCACTTTCCGTTTTTATTAATTTTGCGAAAAGAAAAACAGACACACGGTAGGAAATTATGTAGTGCTGTCCTTGACTATGTTTACGCCTGTACTTATTTATTAAGTAAAATGAAAATGTGTAGTATAAACATTATTAAATCTTTGTAACATTTGAGTATATGAGTTAATTAATATTTCATTCAACGCACTTTTATGCATAACCGTGTACATTAAGCCACCTTCTATCCAAAGCAAAAGACAATATAAGGCTACACGTACGGACATATCAGCACGGTATCGTTTCCAACTATCCAACTACAATTTATTTCATTCAAAATATGAAGCAAAGCCACCTTCTCAATCTCAATGACGTTTCACACGCATCTCCATCATCGATATGTCATTTATTCATTTGAAATGTATAAGATACAAGTTTTACAACAACTATGATTGCTGAAAGAAATGGAATAGCCTTGCTTCTAACACGATTTTGCCATTTGTGGGAACTTTTCAGGTTAAAATACGGATTAAAATTGAAAATTAATGTTAGAGTCTCATCATCATCATCGAGGAGAATGAAAAGAACATTAACATGGGTTTCATTCTATCATGGTGATCAGGATCAGAGCTACGATGTTGTTGGTGGTGAGACGATGATAGAAAATGTCAGTTTGCATTATTATTATTATTAGCTTTTCGCCGCATCGCAGTGATTTATTATAGGTTACTACTGCTCATTGCACGTTTCGCATTTTCTTCGAGTTGTAAAATTGTAAATCAGACAGGAAACATAGTATCGCTTTCAACTGCATAAGGCAAAACGGCAATATACTTTTTTACCTTACCAACGATAAAAAATATAATACAAAATACGATATACGCCAGTTGCCGTTATAACCATATTATATGACTCATATATATAGTTATTGTCTCATAGGCACGTTTCTTCATTACATCCATAAAATCCTTTATATACTTAGGTACATATATAAATATCTATCTTTATAATGATAGGCTATAGGTCAAATTATAACATGCAAATAATTATATTCAAGATAAAAAATTGAAGAGTAAGTAAACTCAAGAAAAACTGTTCATGTATCAGCCAACTTGCATCAAAAAAATCTATATCATATCATAATAATACTCACACTCTCAATTTCAGTGTATTTCTCGAGTCGATTGTTGTAGTATATTTAATATACTGTCTAACTGCTATATTTATTGTTTATAAGTTATTGTTGTTGTACACATCATAAAATATAATGTGCCATTCAATGCATCATCAACCATATATATACAGTAATATGCATGGTGTTCTGTATATTATGATATGCATGTCTTTCTGCTCTTGAAAATAAAACAAGTATTTTGACAACATGACCCTTGAATGTACGCGTGCAATACTAATGAAAAATGTGGCTGAAACGCATATTTTTTTGGCAAAACCTCTAGAAAATGAAACTATGGTTCATAATATTACTACATATATTTTATATTGCTATCATTATTATAGCATGATGTTGTATAAAGTAGCTCATTCATTGTCAACTTCGACATCATTTATGACTTGATGCAGGATCATCGTCTCTTCACAAGAAATACCTATCTGCCTTTTATTATTCCTGCATGAATAAGAATTACTCTATGCTGTTGTTGTAATGTTTTATTCGTTCACTGACTTGGGACTGTTGGGACTTGGGATTACAAAAAACTTAAACTCAAACTGGTAGTAAAGTAGTAAGAGTCAAAACATATCTGCAATGTATATCTACAATTTGCAGTGGTGTGTGTGTATATCCCTGATATCAAGTAAAAAATCCCCTTGTGACTGAGCTTGTGACTTACACGATTCTATTGTTTACTGTTTATATTAGCACTCTATTACTCGATGTACGCATCCAACAGCCCGAACAGGTAAAAAAGCTCGCAAGTTGGGCATTGTTACAGGCTCGATAGGAACAACAAGCTTCTATGTATATCCTCAACATGAGTCAAGATTCAAGTAGGACATTGTTGAGCATTGTTGTGTGTTGAGCACAACGAAACGACCAGGCGAGAGAATCCCATCAAACATGTACATAATGAACATACCTACCTAAACATTCAATACAGGTGGAGTTGTCTTGTAGAGGTATTGTCAGCGGAAAAAAAATATTATATTATATTCATGTAATATTGTTGATACCTGTTTCAGTAATTTTCAATGTATGCATTTAGATCGTCTTTCTGTGTGTGTGTATAACTAAACTACTATATTGACAATAGTGGGGATGATGGGGTTGAAAATATTGAAAACGTCGGATCTACAACACACATTCAAATAGTTGAATATGAAAAAACTGCATTTTGACTCGTGAGCGTTGCGGTAGTGGTTTGTAGAGATATATGTTCGTGGTTCCCTTAAAATTCTTCGAAAATCCTTGACAACTGGCTATAATACAACAAGTTGTTATTTTATACCACCCAATAATATCATCTCCGTCCATGTATGCATGCTAGGCAATATAGGCAACTTTACTTAAAGACGGTTCAAAAATTGCCATTGTTGCACAGCTCATACATAAATACAATATTATATGTATTTACTTCATCCCAGCATACATGCTTACACTGTTTTTTCTCAATTTCAAATTGGATTGTCAGTTTTGTGGTTGTTGGTAGATCCACTGCAGAATACACACAAGCCAGAAACAGGATTTTCGTTCTATGCTGACCACTTTATGTGTAAAGTGTATTATCTTTCTGTGAATTCGAAAAAAAAATGATGCTGATCCGTCGATCCGACCCATGAAATAGGAAGTCTCTATAATAATATTTTTGTATATGTACACCACATCACTTATCATCTTCGTCATCTTTTTATTTATTCTGCTCTAACAATAAAAAAAATCATATTCCCTCAAAGAGTCTCTTCTCTACATGCACATATACGTCCTTTAAGATCCTCATTATTTCCATTTAGAATAGAAAAAAAGAAGCAAAGCACGCATACATTTATTTATGTGAAACAATATACAAACTGTTATATGGATACTTTTTAAAACCCATTGTTGAATTTTTAAGCGAACAATACAGGCAAATCATAATTGTGCGTTATATTATGCGATAGGTATACTTAGATATATACATATATGCACACAAGTATATATACATAATATACAATAGGACATGTTAATCAGTGTAATCACAGAGTAATGTTGCCAAACAACATGTTACTCCTTTAAATTTTTTTTACTACGATATGACGACGACGACGACGGTGAGTACTGCAAAGGCTAAAAATTTTCAAATCATCACTAGTCAACATGATGTTCTAAATTACGATCAGATCCTTCTAAACACAACATCAGTGCTAAATTTTATATTTTGTTGAAATTTTTACTACTCGAATACTGGTTTTGTGTAAAATTTGCAATAAAAAAATTAATATTATAGCGCATACACCTGGAAGCTAAAAGGGCAGCAGAGTGAAGAAAAGTGTCTCGCTTGTACCAAATCTGAAAACAATATTGTTTAGCTTATATATGTGTATTGAATTTACAACTCTCACTTCTCGCCGTTGCCGTAAGATAATCTGACCCTCCAAGTCGCCGCACACTTTCTTCAAACGTACCGATTGATATGCGCATGATTTTTTTTAGCTTCATGTAATCTTTTTAAGTGAAAAGTGAAATATTTAGTTTGCATGTGGAAAATTGTGCAAGTGTAAGTTTTATAGAAAAAAATGTAATATTTGAAAGATAATTTTTAAAATGTTTCATGGTTTACGAGAATCATCATCTCTCTGTCTCTGATATAGTTTAGGTTGATTGAAGCATTAATAATCTAAGTATGAAGACGGTGTAATATGGTGATCCAAGTTGACTTTGACGATCCAGCGTAGAAAATTTCGGAACATATTTTTAAAAGGAAATTATAAAACCGTGGCTTGGTGTCGGTGGAAAATAACATTTGGCCAAGATGGGTAGCTTGGCGTTTCGACGTGGAATGACCTTTGTCAGTTTCATTACTTGCTGTGCAGCACTCGCCCTCTTATTAGCAGCTTTGAGCACGCAACATTGGATTGTTGCCAGAGCTCACAGAAAATCCAATGCCAGTGTTCCAAATACTTCGGATGGAAGAATACATTTAGGTCTTTTCTATGGCAGGAAGCACCTTAACGTCGGTTACGGTTGGAGACCTTCAGATATCAATGGTAATTAATTCAGATTCATTAAAAAAAAATATTTTTAGTTGTGTTACTCAACCTATTATGCGCCACTTTTATTTAATAACAACGTTTTTTCTGCACAATGATGTATATGGCCCTATATTGTAGCAGGACTTACAATATCAAATAATATTTATACCTTGCGTAAACAATGTGGTTTTTCGATTTCAATTAGGTGTAATTTAGACGAAGACGAAGAGTAGTCGAAAAATTTCGCAAATTTAATTTTCAAACAATTTTGACAGTTCTTGTTTACACATAGGATAACTATAATTCCCGCATCAAAAATAGGGTTTAAAATAACATCCCTTAAAACAAATTCAGTGTTAAATTTGTGGGAAACTCTAGTTTTATCATGGTAAAAATTCATGTTTGCCCTTTCCTTCGGTTGGTCATACAAAACAAGTGCATAGTATCAATCGACTATCTATCAACGATACTACGCCAATGATAATGATTATGTTCTTGACTACTAATACTATGTAATAAGGTTGGACAAATATAAAAAAGTTCTTGGTTTTCTTTCATACGGTAGGGGTAGGACAAAAAAGTAGAAATAGCTCGTAAATTTTAAATCTTCGCTAGTATCTGTAAATTTGTATGCACTATTTAAATAGAGCAAGTGATATTTTTTTATTCACGAATTGATTTTGTTACTGTATCGAATTCTCGCGTACATTTTTCCACAATTTAGCCACATAACCATTATAAATATTTCTAATATATGTACCATTAATTTTCGGAATATTTAATTATGAGAATCACGTAGATATGAAAACCCATTTGAAAATTTCACACCACTTGCTTTAAATGCAGAGGGATATTTGTAACAAAATTCTGGAACATTTTAATTTCCTTTAGAGATTCGAACTACTTTACATAAATCTATTGAGGGTTCATACATGAAACTTTAAGTACATTAACCAAGCTGTACCGGCGGCTTTCTTAAAGAACTTTCTTATCTGCCTTTCCTCTGCATGTAATTGATTTATTATTTGTGTCATGTGGTCGTTGATCATGTAATGGTAAAAAATTAGATTTGCATTTACATAATATTTACACCTGCTATTAAGGAATAATGCGTGAAATGGAAGTCATTTATGGTATTAACCTGCCATTAAGTCCGCTACTAAACTGTGAGACAACCATCCGCGACTTTGCTTGCCAAATTTCTTTTAAAAAAAATTCATGTGCCAATTTTCTTAAAATGTGCTACTCGAATGGTTCCCTTTCATCTTGTTTGGCATAACACCAGTTGTAGGGGAGGAATGGAACAGGGTTTTCCACACTCCAGAGATCATTTTGAGTTTGCTTAGAAACGAATGCATAAATAATAAATACCTAAAATCAGTATAAATCAGTATAAATGCATATCGGTACCAAATATGCCTTACGCCTTGCTTACGCTTAAAAATACGATTTCATATTTTGGAAGGAAACTCTTTTAAAGATCGGAATTAAATAAATCGGCATACTTAATGTTTATCCTCATGGGAGAGGAAGGTACGATCGAATGTATTTATTTATATAACGTCTCCCATAACGTCCACTTGAGATAGAATTTATTTTCAATGCATTTATCTTACAAATCTTCAAAATATTGCGTCTCAACACAATCCTTGTTTATATAATATTCAAAGTCTATTACGCCTACGTACAATTGCAACGTCGTACATAAACAGTCAATCAAAGAGCGTGACAACAAAAATTCTAAAAAAAATGGAAGAATTGAAATTAGAAGTCATCAAACCATGCAATAGTTAGGGCAAAAGTGCAGAATAATAATATTACTGTGCACGTGCAGAATAGTAGACAGCAGTGATAATAACAATCATCTATTCTGTGGCATTATGTAGGTTTGCTTCATATATATGCAATGTTGAAAAGAAAAAAACGAAGGTAGATTATTTAAATAATATGAATGATAATGATGATGTTTATTCTTCACGAAAAGGGCTGACATAATAGCGATTTTTAAGTGAACATGCCTTTATACCAATCGTTAGAACTTAGAACGTTGTCATTTTCCCTAAATATTATGATAATTACTATTGCATGTGCGTTATTTGCTTTCATGAAGGCGTCGTGTGGGTTGTTGAAATTGAAAATAAAAGTAACCTTTTTGTTTTGAGGAGAGAATTACAACAATTATGTTCACTAATGCAAGAACTGAATTGTATTATGTGAGTTAGTAGTTAGTGTAATTGGGGTATTATATAAAACAAAAGTGACAATATTAATAAAGTTTAAGGGTGTTATAAAAGCGTATCAACGAAAGCTAATAGGTACATTTCAAATGCAAAAAAAATGTTAATACAGTTTCGCATATTATGAAGATTGAAATTGGGATTGATTTTTCTGCATATTTGCTTGTTAACTAGAATAGTTACAGGAATTTCAATGATTCCCCTGATTATATTTCTTGCAATATTCACACATACTATAAGGGGTCATTTAAATGAACACACTCAACTTACATAATAGGTGAATTAATCAGCGTTTTACAATTAACTTTAAAAAATGGAATACATCTATATTTATTCTGAATGGAATATTCAACTACATAAATACAGTTGATATTTAAAAAAAATAACTATATAAAATATTTGTAAGAAACCATTGTTATGGCATCTATTTATAATGAAGTCAAACATATATATTTTTGGTCGGTTTTTCTTGTTTATTGTTACTTACTTTACAAAAATATATAAAGTATTGATAAACCTAGCACATTAACATTCCTGCTTCTTTTAATTATTTTCGCCGGTTGTCTTATAAAGCAAGTTTTTAATGAAATTTCGACGAATGCTCTCCGCAAGATTAGCACCTGCAGACAATTTTGTGGAAATTTGGAAACGTCCATCTTCTGCTCTGACCTTTTCAAAAACTTTGAACTAGTTGATGGGAAGACGATTATTTAACAGAATATATTTTTTATTTATTTTTAGTTATCGAAACATTAAACAACGACAGAAATTTCATGAGCTACGGTTTATGGATAGCAACAATCGGTTGTGTCTGTCTAGCCATTTTGTTTGCCGTTTTCTCAGCGGTTTTCGCACTGGTAAATACTGCTACAACGCCAGTTGAAGCTATCACTGGAATACCTGGTCTGTATCTATGGAATAGCTGCGCACGTAAGACATAAATTTTATTAAAATAACTTTATAAAAGTTAAGTTTACTAGCATTCACAATAATGACAACAACTTTTCGTTTCACACGGGTATTTTTGTTTTACAGTGGCATGCAACTTGGGTTCATTAGTTACTTGGGGCATTCAGTACCACCTCAAACTACGACATAATGTATTACCAATCGAAGACCGGAAGAATACTTGGACATCCGAAGGACTAGCGGTTCTGGGATATTCATTCTGGTTTGTTGTGGGAGCCGCTATAATTCATATTCTTAATATTGTGCTGATATTCTTAGGAGCTCATCAAACCCGACGTGACCGGCATAAAATGCACAAACCCATTCAAGAAGAAAAAACCAATGGTGCCATTATGTTGTACTGATTTTAAATCCCAGTATAAAAATAAGTCAAAGTATTCCAGTTTCAATATCGACCCCACTTGTTCTTCCCCTTATTCATTAATGGAAAGAAAAACCACCTACCGAAAAGGAATTATGAAAAGTTGTCAGAAACTATTAATGTTTTCCGTACAGCACACGATGGAAATTGTGAATTTTTAAATGTAATATTTTGATATTAAGGAATTAAGTAACCTAACTGTACCAAGACTACTCGCCACTTATTATGATGATATTTGAAAATGCAAGAATAGAATCATTACATACATTTGATGTATGATCGTGTACATATTAATCGATATGAAAATTTCAAAGCTATTAGACTTATAAAAAACTAATTGGGTACATTTTTCAGTTGTGTTGTTGATAGAACTTTTATATTCATGACAAACATTTGTAATTGGACACTACTGTTCCATCTTTCAGTTGTATTTACAAACATTGTTACTTTGTTACTTTTATTTATTGAATTCCTATATACATTCTTCTTACCTACCATTTCCTCTCCAAGAACTTGTTTTGAAAGTCTGATTTAAAATTATATCTCATACCATTATTTGGAAGATTCTACTTTGAATCAAACACTATTGGATTATTTGTTGTAGAATATCTAGTAATTAATTAGTCTTAGAAAATAATAATTATTCATTGTTTTGCCATACCATATGAACAAATCGTTTCAAATGTCGCTTAAATAATAATTAATAATAATAATAACAACATACATTTAAGGCAATAATTGATCGCCAAAAGAAAGAAAACTTTGTTAATTTACTGACTATAAAATAACATGATGATAAGGATACTATCAAAGGGAATATGTAATGATTTTTACCTCAGAAACCTTAAAAGGCCTGTAATGTACTGCCTAACTGTATGGAGAAGTTATTAACTAGAGAGAATCGCTGTGTCCTTTGTCTTGTGTTTAACTACGTAAAACACATTGTCTGTCAAGCTCCAAGTTGCTATATACAAAGTGTTACTACTATTTTATTGCCAATGTTATACTAAGTTAAATCCGTTAAGTGGCCAAATTTTGTATTTTCATGCATTTTGATCCAATGATTCAAACGATGGAATAAATGCTTACTTTGTTACAGAACTTCCGTTTTATTGATGTGCTGAGATTCATAGCTCGAGTTTAATCGCAACATGATTGTAGTTTTTTAATAAGAGAAGAAGTGACATGCGACAAAATAAGTTGTTTACGTAACGCACCTTTTATTTTCCCGAATGTCTTCACTTTATTCAAGTTTAATTAATGACATACATAATATGTATAATTCTCCGGACATAAATATATCACGCAAATTATCTGTAATGTTTTTGAGTACAGCTTTATAGGCAACTTGATGACAATACCACTTGGTCTTACCCACAGATCTGAATACTTATAATTATATTTAATTAATTAAATCTGTCTCGCAATCACCGGTCTAAAACAGTGAAACAGACAAGTGATGACTATGGTAATGGAGTTATGAACTGCGAGGAGTAATTGTACCACCTGTACGTATACGATACGAAGACAATAAGATGTAATCGTTAGTCCCTTATAAATTTTAAAAATCGCCGAGCAAGTTTAATCGCTTCATATATTAAAGGCATATATACGTTAAATATACTCTACTTTTAGTTATACCCTAACGATATACAGTTGACTGGTTTACGTAATCTACGAAGCTGATATCGGAATACCGTAAGATGTGGAATGTTATGAAATGAATGGCGGTTTGACTACATGTATAAGATTTAGCGAGCTAAAAGGTAACTTCAAGGCACCTTTACTCTACATAGCCTTGAATATTATTGTACTTGATTGTTGAGGCCATACTGTAATTGTGTATCCCTAACCCTAAATTGAGCGACTCATCTATCAAATGCATTATCTATTGTTTCGCTGGCGTCTAAATTTTTTACGGATACACTTGTTTCCAGTCTACAGTACCCGAAGAACTGATTACCTATGTTTGCTGGCCAGCACAGTAATGACGATTCAAATAAACATTGTTACTATACGTTGTAGGTTTCCCAGTTTTGTCTCTATAAAACACATACAAATTAGATTAGTCAAAAACAATCATTGCATCAACAATACAGTTGATGGATAATATGGTCCAATCCTTCAATTACCTTGACAGGGAAACTATCAATCGAAAATTCCTTAATTTTATTTCTAATTTCTTTAATCATATCACACTCAGTTATGTCATTACTTTCGACTAGTTGGACCATGAACAACGCAACTTCTTTGTGAGGTTTGCTCATCATCATGTTTTCTAGGGAATAAAACAAAATATTGAGTAAGCTAATTTTAAAGCACATAATATCATATAGGCACTGCTTACTTATAAATCTTACCTTTCGCGTGAGTTGTTACATTGATTTCTCCAGCTGGAATGTTCACGAAGACATCATATAAGTCACTACGGTTTTCAATGCTGGCGTTTGGACATCCAATGATATGAAATTTACTGTTCTGGAGAGACATACAA
>JAITYZ010001752.1:0-14505 GCA_027744595.1 Paronellides praefectus | reverse complement strand
AGAGAGAGAGAAAGAAAGAAAATGTTTGAAAAGGTAACACTTACACTTTACTACTTTATTGGTTTGTTGAGTGGAGAGATGGAGAGTGGAAGAAAAAAAAGAATGAACCTTTTTTTATTCTCACTCTCCTTCTCTCAATAACCGCTAAATTTTATATACTCAGACATACGTGCAATACATATATTTATATATGTATATATAAAATATATAAAAAATATATTTATCTACGTATTGTTCACATTCTTCTACAAACACAATCCACAAAATTCATTCTCTCCTTTACTCCTTCTTTTTCTTTTTCATACAGGGGGAAAAAATAGTGGCGTGTATTATTATGCGGAGGAGGAGATGGTGAAAGGGAAAAAGAGTAAAGTTGAGAGAATGGCATGTATACATAAATATTATACTGAGAGAGAGAGAGAGAGAGAGAGAGAGAGAGTTAGCCAACCATATTATGTATCTGTTCAGTTCCTCTCTCGTCTCCTGTTGTACACGATTTATATATACACACTTTATTCGTTTGTGTGGTGAATGGGGGCACAAATGTTTTTGTGGTGTATGTGTGGTGTGATGTGTATGAGCGGAAGAAAAGTGAAAGTATAGAAGAATGACCATAATATCAAGTCGATGAGGACGATGATGATGACCATTTTGACTACCTACTGAGATCTAAACGATATTTTTCTTTTCTTGTTATTTTTTTTACAACGGTCACCATTTACAAATGCCGCTATAAATATCCGCTTTCTGCAAAATAAAATAAAAACTCGATCGGAGAACAGATGAGAGAGAATTGTAGTAGTAGTTGTTGTGGTAGGAGCAAAAGCGTGTAAATTGTATAATGTGTATAGAAGCAATAATAATAGGTAATAGGATTTATAATAAATTTATGTCAAGAGGAGGAAAGAAGCGAGTAAGAAAGAAGAAAAGCAAAGGGGTCAGCAGCGTTAGAAAGGAAGTAAGTTTATTATTTTTTGAGTTTCTTTTCAACAATTGTTTATTATATTGCCCTTTGCCACACACACACACACATTCTTCCTGGGGAGCAACTTCTTGCTCAACTTGCACTTTTTATTATATTAATGACGGTTGTGGTCAAACCGCTTTGTTTTTATTATTTTTTATTCTCTTTTTATTATTTTATTTACTTATTGTGTAAACTCTCTCTCTCTCTCTCCGTCTGTGATGACTTTGCAAGCCATTTATAAAAAATGGAGTAAGGTGGAAAAGAAATTTATTGAAAACTACTCAATCTCGTTTCCTTTATTTTATTTTGTCAAAACATTGTCTTTTATGAGTGTTTTCATCTCCTGTTTTTTTGTCTCTCTCTCTCTCTCTGTCAGTTTAGTCTGGTTTACTTGATCGCATTCAATTTTACTGATTGTTTTACTTGGACAAGGCAAGAAATATACTGTGTAATACTCTCCAGTGTGTAGTGTAGTAGGTGGACATATATTATTTTTTTGGCTGTGCTCCAAGCGAAATTGGTAAAGGGTGTAAGTTAAGCAGCACAGGAGATTTACAAAGTGCGCCAACAATATCAACACACAAAGACACAGACACACACAGGCAGTGTGTAAGATAAACCACGCGTTTCCATCACTTCATGAAAAGAGATGGAAAAGCCAGTGAAAGCCCAAAAATAACTGGAGGCCTGTGTATATATATACCTATGTGTGTGTGTGTGCTTTCTCCACTCACACCTCCCTCCAAGTAAAAGTGATACTTTAAAATGAGATAAGACGGGAGGATAGGGAAGCACACAGAGAGAGAAACATATTATAAGACAACATACCACTGACTCCACTATTTTTTCCATATCACACGCATTATTTCCATCTTTTAGTAATTCCGCCTCAAAATGTAAAAGTAGGACTATCAAAACCAACCATGTTTGCATCATATGCTAGTTACTACCCACCATTATTATTTTACCTTGCCAGGTTGTAAAGATGGTGATCCTGCAGTAGTGGTAGTAGTATTTGTGCAGTGCAGCAGGATAATGACAAGCTAGAAGAAAANAAGCTAGAAGAAAAAAAAAGGAAAAAAGTGGGTATATAACGTACATGTGGAGAGAGATTGTAGACTGTTAGCCTGCAAAAGCAGTAGACAAGACAGAGATGCTTTGCTTGCCCATTTTTCCTAAATCTTAACATATTTTTTTTCTTCTTGTTGTAAAATGGTCTTCATTTTGCTCACTCTCTCACTACACTCCTCTAACAGTCAGTCAGTGTGTATATCTGTATTGAGAAGAAACACACACACACCCACACATACAAACACATAACTATACATATAACGACACATTTGTGAAAATACTCACATCACCAGATAGACTTGGAATAAAAGCAGAGGAAAAAGGCAATGACGGAGAGCATTAAATTTTATGACTCTTTTTTTTCTCTCACTCACAGCCACCACCACCACCAAGCCAGTTAGCAGTGTGAACACACATACATAGCATACTTTTACTCTTGCTTTCACTCTACTCGACTAGAGCCACTATTACTATTACATTATATTACATTACCACTGCTGCATCTTTTCTTCTTTTCTACAAAAGTCTTCTTTCTCTCTGCCCTTCCTATTCCCTTTCAACTTCTTTGTCTTCTTCAACCTTGTTATTGCTCTTGTCCCTCTTCCCATCTCTGAAAAATAATATGGGTCTCCACACAAAAAAAAACTAGAAGAGTTTTTGACGACTTGTATGACAACAGCGAGAACGACGTCGTCGTCTACAAAACCATCATCATCACCGCCGCCACTACCACCACCATTATTATACGGCATTTACTTGGTTTCCCATATAATATGTTTAACCAAAGGAATAAAAAACTCCTTTTTCTTTTCCTGGTCAAAAGTTGCCGAAAAAATGCACAGGGTAAATATACATACATATAGATTGGTGACATATAGGCGTATATATAAGTAATAGCTTGAAAAACACTAGTGCATTATTATAGCTTGTGTGTGTGTGCGGACAATCAAAATGTGATGAAGATGACGATATGATACAAAATTGATGCTGCCGGTGGTGACGGTGGATATAATGTTTAAAATATATTGCGTGCATGCCAAAAAAAAGAAAGGCTTTTACGTCTCGTATGCCTCATATGTTTACCTGATATATTTATACCATATACCATATAGGTATGTATTTATGTATGTACAATAAGTATACTATTATGAGTGTAGGCAGTTCTAGTACATAAATTTGATACTAGCCCTTGTGCAAAATCCCTGGAAAAAATAGTGTGTCATTCTCTCTTTGGCTAGTTTATTTTGGCTTGGCAAAAGGGGAAAAGTAAAATAACATAATTTGAGAAGGAACACATGAACGACCGCACACCATGTGTCGCTTTTCCCTTCTACTTGCTCTCCCTCTCTTTACACAAACACCCAAGGTAGTAATGTGAATGTGTTTGTGTGTTGTGTGCGTCGTTGTATAGAAGTGCATGTTCCTCTTTTTGTCTCCCTCTCCTTTTTTGGCAGTTGATCAATTTGGCAGTTTTTTGCACCAATTTTATACTCATTTGGCAATATTATTGGTAATAATAATTCAAACAGAGGGAAACATAAAGCATAAAATATTATGGAGAAGGCGAGCGTCAAGGAAAACATGAAGAAAGCAAACTTGCAATTTTTTGGTGCTTGTTAAATTGGGTATCTGGAAATGTTGACGATATATTATGGCGTATCATCATCAAACATCATCATAAAAAGTCAGCATGACACACACACACATATAAACAGCAGGACACTATAACACGAAACATGATCCTGTCATGATTTTCTCATGATGTTGGCCATGGCGACGATAAATCTACAAGAAACTCGTCCCTTCATTTATTTCCCAGGTGACATGATAATGATAGTTATTGTGGTTAATGCGCTGATCGATCAAAAGAAAACCAACAATGCACAAATAAATTAGAAATCCCGTTGAAAATTGACCTCAATCATGCTCATCATCATCATTTTATAAATAATAGTAATATTTTCAACATTTGCCTTTCAGTTTCTCTGGAAAAGGGCTACTCGCTCAGTTTTTTTGACAGTCACCTCACTGTTTTGGCTTTAACAAGTAAAACAGAAATGGACATGTTCTTACCATTATGAATTGTTATTTAAATGGGGCAATTGTAAACTTGCATTTAAATATTTCTTTTTTTCCGCACCGTCACCTTCTCTGCTGATGATATTCCGCTAAAGCACGAACATTATTTTTTTTTGCGGATGTATGCGAGCATCAAACAAGACGACAGTCAAAAGAGTGTTGTGCGGTATCTGTGCCTGTGCACATGTGGGTGTCTATGTAAATAATACAATCTTTTGGGATAAAATATTTTCTCGTGTTTTCCCCCATCCCCTCATTAAAGGACTCCTGGCGGATTTAGCACTTTAATGTATTATGTGGTCTTTATGTATAATTAACTTGAGCAAGGAATCATTATCATCATCATCATCAACATGATAGTAGTCTCATGTACACATCTCCCCTCTGACCCATATTTACCGTGATAATTTATTAGCGGCAGTGTACAAACACACCAGCGCAGAAGCACACACACACAAGTAGCAGTAGACTTGTTTCCATGAAAAACCGCATATCTATTGTTTTTAATTTCTTCTGTCTGTCTCTCTCTCTAAATTACCTAAACACTACTGCAGATGAGAAGAAGAAAAAAGATAAAAAAGATATAAAATGTTTGAAGTTTATAGAGCACCCACTTTTCTGTATAAATACAATAGGGAGCAGAATGCATGCGGATAAACTTGTGCCATGGTTGAGAAATTGTTGGTCAACCTTTCAAATTTCATTTCCTCTTTTGAGTATATATACCTGTGTGCATGCAATGCACACGGCCATTTTATATTTGTGGGGGAAAATGTGGAGGCACAAGAAGGAAATAAGTGAGGTCTGAGGTGATGCTGTTTGATGACGGTTTTCTAGAGATGAGGATGATGCTGTCGGCCGTGTGGTAGGGTTTGTGATGCCAGCATTTTATTTCGCAATGTTCTCCTTTTGTACGGAAGAACAATAATAATAATAAGTATTACTATTGTAGTATTTACAAGTTGTAGTGGTGGTGATGATGGCAGTGATCACCGCGATGACGATGATGATCATGATCATCATGATGATGATTGTAGTAGCGATGGTGGTAGTGGTGCACTAGTGTAATTAATTATTTCCCTTTCCATTTATTCCGCCCAATGATTGTTACGTGAAGTGTACAATCATTTCTCTTTTCTCCCTTTTCTCCGGTGCGTACTACCTCATTCACAGACTTTCACATTTTCTATTCACTGGAAGTAATGTTATGTTGGTTTGGTTGGCCACGACGACAACGGTTTGGTGTGTGTGTGTGCATTTTCTCATGCTCCCTCTCTTTTACTTCTATACTCCTTTCTCTATTTCATTCAGCTAAAAACACAACTCATCAAACTACTACTAAACTTAGCGCATGTAGATAAATATAAGGAATGTATGCAGTAGTTGGGAAATAGGCTTGTTCAGTTTTTTTTAACCACCAGCATCAGCAGCAGTAGCACCACCGCCAACAAGAGAAAAAGAGAGTCTATGAAAGTGGGAGCCAAACCAATAATGCAAAATTGTCGTAGTTACCATCTAAAAAATGAGTGTACCGCAACGAATTTGCTGGTGATGATGTTTTTGGTATCCAGGTTGTAGTACAACCCATGTAAGTACCCATATTATGTAGACACGCAAAGGTACACATTTTCACATATAAAAACGTAAAGAGAGAGAGACACACACACACACACACATTAAATACATTCATTCATACATGCATTGTGGCCAAATTAACTTGTCCAAAATGTGAATCGATTAGTTTGCGTGTGTGCCTTGTTATTATGCACGATAACTCTGATGGTGATGATGATGATGACGATGATGATAATGGCTAAGTACCTCATTGAATTACACGGGTATTCACAAAATGTTCTCGTGAAATCGCTTCTCTTCCCCTCTCTCTCTCTCTCTTTCTGGTACTTACTGTGCTACTGCTGTTAGATTGCTGATGTATACTTTAAACTTGTATACTTTTTGCAATGAATCTGTCTACTCCTGTTGTTAAGTCCAGTGAGCATTGCTGCTGCTGCTGCTGACTGGCCAGAAATGATCAGGATGATGATGATAATGATGGTGATGATGTTGGAGGATGATGATGATGATTACGCCAAGTTTCCGGTTTGATTCCTCTCTTCTCTCTCTTTATTCTCCTTGTGCACATAATGTGATTGAAGGAAAGAGAGAGAGGAGAGAATAGGTATCCTGCTGTGTGCGTATGTGTGGTTGGTGAGAATGGCAGTGATGCAGGGAATGATTGGCTGACTAGTCTCTCGTCTGTTATGCTGGCAAAGTGAAAGCAGAAGAGAGAGAGAGGAAATGTTGTGCAAACAATCTCGCCAATTGTTATATATACACATAACATAATAATATAACACCTCATCAAAAATGTATTGAATAACTTGATAGTCGTTCATGTTCCATACTCACTCTTCTTCTTTCTCTCTCCATGCCCACCTCTCTCTCTCTCTCTCTCCCTCATTCACTTTGCTAACAGTCCAAGTCAAACACATGTGAAGAGAAGAAGAAACGATGATGATTTTGGTTGTTCCGGTGAAATGTGAAATACATTATTATATGGGCCTCCTCCTCCTACACACATTGAGGAACCTGTCTGTTTTGTTGCCACCTCTGCCATTATCTTGTGATGATTTTGTCAGATGTTTCAATTGATTTATTTTTTTATCATTATTCATTTTACCGTTGATATTTTGCCAGAAAACCTTACAAAATCTTTACTGTTGCTACACTATTCCCAGAAACTGTTGCTAAGACAAAAAAAAATCCCTTGGAATTGATTAGCTTGTGTATCTTATTATAGTTGGATGATTACAGTCTTCAAGTGTGCATATATAGTATACATGTATACACACGTGCTTAACTCATCCGTGTATATTTTCTAGTCTTGTTTACTTGACGAGTCGGTGTCTTGTCAAGTTATTCTGAGGAAGGGCAAAAGGAATCCCGCTTGTTTGTGATCAGCGCCAGTTAGTTACATTCCTTCCCATTGCGCAATTTTATGAAGGTGTAGCAAATATGGGGAAATGGATGATTGCTTGAGTTAACGTCGTATATACTATATATATACCGCATAGCAAATTATGTATTTATTCAGAGAAAGAGATGGAGTAATAGAGAGGAATAGAGTGTGTGGGAGAGAGAAGGATTGGACGGGAAATGAAGTAGTGATCAAGGAGGAAAGAACATATTATACGAGCCCTTTTTCCCTTTGTTGATTTACTCTGCCTGCAAGTCAGCCTCTCAGATATTGCCTCTGTACAACAGCTTTACTTTTCCTTATTTATCAACCTGATGAGGATGAAAATAATATTATTATGGTGGTGATGTAAATAATATGTATACTGGCATAGTCAAAGGTATATGGCTTGATTTTATTTTATGGGAAATCAGAAAAAGGTTCAATTTCATTGCTACACTCCTGCATAATAATAGCAATAATAATAATGCTGCTGGTTTATAATGGCTGGTATTGGTATAGCCATATTTTATTGGCTGGTTTGGCAGAAATAATAGTAACATCAGTTGGTAGTATAGTGGTGTACATACAATACATACATAATATGTTCCCTGTTTCCTTCTCTGCTGCTCATTTTTTGATTGAACCATAATAATAAAGTAATCTTTTAAGTAAATTGATTGGTGAAAGGGTTATACATACATACAAGCGGCTTATGTATTGCTCTTGTTGTTCTAGCAAATAAAAAAAATACTACCCTGATTTGATACTTTACATAATAACTAGCCAAATAAAGTATTTATTCTCTCTCTCTCTCTCTCTCTCTGTCTGACTGTCTTGTACGTATCTACAATGATCAAGCAAACATTCAAGTCATCATCAACATCATCAAAAGCGGCAGTTAGCAACGTGATCTCTGATGATTAAGCTGATTACGCCATTTTGATAAATGATCCCCTT
Organism: Paronellides praefectus; assembly: GCA_027744595.1. NCBI lineage: Eukaryota > Metazoa > Arthropoda > Collembola > Entomobryomorpha > Paronellidae > Paronellides > Paronellides praefectus. Next base: position 6,472 of record JAITYZ010001752.1, on the reverse strand, counting down.
GTTCAATAACAGCAGTAGTAGCATTGTACAAAAGTAGGAGAGTAGCAAACAGGAAGGCAGGAGTCCCTGCCCCCAACTCACAAACAAATAGAAAGACAAACAAAACAAAGAGCCTCTTGTGTGTATAGTTCAATATGTGTTTCTACACCTATTTATTTCTCCTTTTGTCCAAAACAATTAATTTGATTGTGTAATCGTAACCATTACTCTTTTCCTCATAGGTATTCATGTATACGCATGTATACTGATATACATGAAAGGCATACCATTCTGAGTATTGTATGTATGCACATAAAGCTGAATCTGATGCTTCAAAATTAATCGATATTTTTTTGAGGACTTTTGGTCTAGATATTCTCGTGTAATTTTGTGTGTTGGTGTGCCATACTCTTAAATATATTTTTTACTCTAGTAACCAAAATACATATAAAAAATATAGCTTTAGGTTTTAGGGGGCGCGACGTCGGGACAAATTAACTTGACAGGCTGTCGAGTAAAAAAAGGTGCAAAGAAAACAAGAGCAGAAGTCTATAACTATCCAAGCCACTTGTTTTATGTCTGATAGCTCGTGTGAGTTGAGTCAACACTGCAGAAAAAAAGCTGAGTGAAGAGTGAACCAATAAGGTAGAGAAAGTATACAAAAAAAGAGAGTGAATTTGAGCAAAAGTGGCAAACTCAAGTATCGGATTTTTTCTCTCTCTTTCTCGCCAACTCAACCAAACCCAGAAATACTTGGAAAAAAAGTTAAACCAAATTCTTGCAGTTTGAGGGAAAAAAACTATCCTCTTTTAAATAATTATGCCCTGCTGCTCCTTCTTTGGATACTCTTATGTTTCCATCCAAAGAATTTATAGAATATATATTTTCAACATTTTTGCTTGCATGCATACATGGATGAATGAAAAATAACAACCACTTTTGACTAGTTTTTTACTTCCTTTTTTATTCCTCTGCTTTCACGCACCCAAGTGTTTTTTTCTTTGGATTGCTCACCTCTCCTTTGAAAATCCAAAACTAGTACAAAAACTAAATGGCTCAATACTCAGTAAATAAACAAGTCAACTTAAAATTTCGTTGGATTTCGGATTTTGAAAAAAGGCTAAATAGTATATTTATTTTGTAATACAAAATAAAAAATTGTTTTTCTTTCAAGTTTGATTTTTGTTTATTTTATACTTTACCTAAAATCGCTATTATAACACAGCAAATTGAAAGCTTTCTTCAGTGACCTGAAAAATACATTCCAAAAAATTATCGTTAAATTTTTAGCCAAAAATCAAAGAAAAAAGCTCTGAGCGTTCATTTACTCCTCTTCTCCCACTCCCCCCAAAAAACAGGAAAAGATTGCAATTTATTATTTTTACCAAATAAATACATAATGATATATTTTTCCTTTAGGAAATTACTATATAATTTATGTATGTATGTTTGTATGTATATCTCATTGAATGGGAAGAGGAAGGAAATAGGAAAAAAATGCCTCTTTTGCTTTAACTTATGGAATAAAGAATAAATTTATTTATTTTTCTTTGATTTCCTCTTTCTCTCTGTCTCGCCTTTCTCTCCTCCTTACCACCAACCTCATCTTACAAGAAAAAAAACTGCATTTTTCCCCTTCACCAACTCTTCGCTCAATTTTTCCTCATATATATTTTTTTTGCTTTTCTCCCTCTGCATTCATCATATCTTTCTGAAAATGATACATGGTCCATTGGTGTTCTGTTGGAAATTGGAATGTGTGAGAAACTCAACATAACTTATTTAATATGATATATACAATAAGATATGTATTATCACTTTATATACACTTTTATACAATATTTTTTGTGTATATTTATGAGTATATATTGTAAAATATATGCATAGCGTAATTTATATCCTCCTACGCTTGCACGCCGCCGCCACCATCTCCATCACCCATCAAACTTCCACTTGTACAAAAAAAATACTTGGTAAATTTTTTACTACTTCCATAATATTTTATCTCTCGTATATTTTGTTTAAAATAGGAATATAACCTATTGCTAAAGATAGACTAAAATGAAGGGGAAAGAGTGAGGCAGAATAAAAGTAGGAAAAGGCGAGATGAAGAAAAGAATCTTCCTCAACTCACTGTTGACTTGACTTGATAGAGAGGAGATCCAGAAAGGAAGAGAGCAGCCATTTCACCTTCATTATCAGACGTGTGTAATAATTTCATCCCCTTCCCCCTCATATCCTTCCCGCTTTTAACCTTTTTTTCCAAGGTTGACTTGACTTTGTAACTTGCTTATAATTTTGATAATAAAATAATAATAATATATTTTAGAGTATTAGTCGCAAATCAACCAAAACTTGTTGTTTTGTAAGTTGAGTTGAGTGGGATTCCTAAACATGCCAGGACACACACAAAAAAAGTTGTTTTTATTCTGAGATTGGACCAAGGAGGTAAAGAAGGCGGGGGAGGATAGTACGCTTAGAGGCTGATGAACAAGACGCTGCTGCAAAACAAGATGAAAATATAGTAAAAAATGTAGAGGAAAAAGAAAAAAGACAGGCAAAATTTATCGTGATGATGACGGTTTTTCTCTTTTTTATTCAACTTATATGCATTATATATATATATGTAATACATAGGTATATATATATATATATACCTATTATATAACTTAGCAAGCAAGAAAAAAGGACAACGTAAAAAAGTGGTCGGTAGAAGAGGAGCAGTTATTTTTTAAATAAAAAAGAAAATGGTGTGTAAAATAAGAGGAAGGAAGAATCAGACAGCTTCATATTAGGAAATGACTCTCGGCAGACACATAAAAATGATTGCAATTAACTGGCGTTTTCTTGCTTCACTCACAGACATACTTACAAACACACACATCCCCATACATATACGCCTCAACTTGAACTCATTCAGTCAAGTCAAGTCAGTTGCACATAGACAAACACACACACAGTTTTATACAGCTTTATAGAGACAAGAAGGAAATGTTCACAGTACGTTTAGAAAAGTGAAAGTTTGCTTGAAAATGAACGAGAGATAAAATACACACTATATATTTTTTTTCTTCTTCTTTTTGGCTTTTGAGGCAAGCAAACCAAACTCAGTCAACTGTAAAGTAGTAGAAGCCAAAACCAAGGGAAACCAACCATATTATGAGATAGATAGACAGAGAGAGAGAGAGAGACTATCACATCACATTAATTGGTTATGCCGCTTTAGTAGTCATAGTGCGGCAGTTAAGCAAAAAAAATTATATGTGAGAAGGGGAGAAAAAAAGGGTTTTCTTCATTCATTCAACAGCATCAAAATAATGTGTGAGTTAACTACCCTATTTTCCTTTCTTAGACTATCATATCATGTCCTTCGTTGCATATATATTCGTATATGTCTATAGATACTTTAAAGGAGTAGTAAGTAGTGTGGTATAATTTCTTATGTAACCAGGGAACATGATCATAACGGTTTTTTTCAAGGCACATTTTTTATATCAGCCAATTCTTTCCTTGTAAAAAAAGTATATCACATTTAGACAAGCCTGTCTGTGCATTTAACCCTTTCTCTTGTCGGTTCATTAAGCACAAAGGAATAAAAAGGCACCAAGTTTAGTTTTTTTTTCTTCTTCTTCTTCTTCTTTTTGAAAAAAGTATTAGTTAAGCATAAGATGGTAATGGGTTTCAAGATAAAGTGAGTGAGAGATTATATCTTCCAGCCAACAACAAAAAAGGGAAAAATTTAATGATATTTTGGAAAAGAGGAGGAAGAAGAAGAATAAAACAGAGAAAGCAATAATATCCATCCATATCAAATAAGTAGCATAACTTTCCTGTAATAAATATCCTCCTCTTCTTTTTACGTTACTATTTTTTTTAAGGAGAGAAAAATAATAATAATTTGGTTTGCTGCTGCTGCTGGAGGAAGAAGAAGAAAAAAAAGGAGAAAAAAAATGTTTGTTGTTCAGTGAGACATGTTGATAAAGAAGGGAGAAAAATGTGAAGTTGTTGATGATTTCATTTCAGTGAAAAGGAAAGGATTTTGATTGATGATTCCTCGTCCTAATATATATACATAGATATATATACTATACCTATATGTGTATATACACATTCAAGATACATGGTACTGTTCTTGGAATCAGGGGAAAAAAAGTTGAAAGAGAAAGATGAGATGAGAAAATAGTAAAATGGGTAAAATATGAAATGAAAAACAGTTAATTTTTTATTTCCTTTTACTAACGTCGATGTTGATATGATGATGATGATGGTGGTGGTGGTGGAAAGTGAAGTGGTGGTAGCAGTGGATCTTTTCATACTTATTTTCTTATTTATGTTATATCGCAAAGGAAACAGAGCGGGAAATATATATAAAGTGATCTTTGAAATGTTAGGTCATATGTCAGTGTGTGGCATCAGAATCATCCTCATCATCCCCCCCACCATCATCATAAACAATATTTTCCAAAATAACTTAACTGTCTATATGGATATTATATTCTCTAGTGTCATAAGTGCCATTGCGTATTTATTTTTTATTTTTTTATGTTCCCAGCTCATCATTCCTCATCCTCTCTCTTTCTCTACCCCCGCTTTATATACATACTGGGATGATATATGTCACCTGTCATCATAATAATAATATTTTGTACAACTTCACCAAAATATATTTATGTAGGATGTTAGTGGCAGTTGCTATAGTTGTAGTCAAGTGGAAGGCTCAATTCAAAAGTGGGAAAAGCAATAATAAAAGTAGTAAAAGAAGAGAAAAGGGAAAAGTCGTAAAGAATTTTTTAACGGCAAATAAAAATTATCGTTGCCCCATGCCTTTCACCATCTCTCTCATTCTCCTCTACTTTTTCCTGTTTGACGAGTGATGATCCTGTTCAATGAAGATGACGACGACGAGGATGCGTTCGAAAAGAGAAAATCAGTGGTGAAGAATTATATTATCCACCTAGTTTATTTTTTTAGTGCACCGTTTTATTTCATGATGAGAACGGTTGATGATCAGTGGTCATATAATAAAAAAGGCTAGTATATTATAAAAAGTAGGATGGCTTGATGATCATGACCATTACATATCACTTCAAGTCATCATTTTCTCCCAAATCCCGCAACAAACTTGTATATAACCGCGCACATATTTACATAATACCTAGGTATATAGGTACGTAGGTAGTAGCATGGATGTATCCTACAGAATCATTACCATTGTCAGCCAACCCATTACTAATTTTATAGAGAGGAAGAATGAGTAGTGAAAAAAAGAGGAGAGAAACAACGAATCAAGTCAGTTGTGCTGTTAAATGGTTTAGAGTTGATGATCAAGTTGATGAGTGATGACACCTCAAAATCACACAATCATCATGATGGGTGTATAAGCATTTTTTTGTATCTCTTTATATATATCTTGGACTGTGTGGAAAAACCTCAGCAGTATACTAGCTATACACACGTTGTTCAACTCACCAAAATGATGGTCTTTTTCCAGCCTTTATTGCGCCATTACGAAGAATATTATGAATGAATAAATCTTTGGTAGTGGTGGTGGTAGACGACGACTACTAAAAGTTATTTACCAACTTCCGCAATCTCCTCAACCCCAGCAGAGATTCCACTATTTATTTTTTTCCTACACAAGTCAATCATTTATTTAAACATACCTTGCACGTACCCACTTCTCTCTCTCTCTCTCTCTCTCTCTCTCTCTCTACCTGGGATTTTCTATTTACTTTTTACGGCCTCGTTTTTACCATCACCACCAACCTGTTCCACAGAGTGGTAGTAGTAGCAGCAGCAGCATAGCCACTGCTGTGCATCAAAGTGTGTGTATTGTTATTGTCCTTGTCGTTTTTCATCGTTTCACCTCATAAAACTAAAATGCCACCCTTTTCAGTCACACTACTTTTCACAATCAAACTTGTGCAGCCATAATCCCGACTCGACGTGTGTTTAGCAGGGGTATTAAGGAAAAAGCAAGGCAGAAAAAAAAGTAACGGCGACTTTTACAGACCAGCAAATCAACGACCCGCGTCAAACGTAAAACTTGTTCTTTTGGTTTAAATAGTACATTAGAATTCACCAACATACACATAGCTTACATTTTGAAAGAGAAGGGGTGGAGAGGGTGAATTTTCCTACTTTTTGGACTATTAAACTTAAATACTATAACAACTTTAGTCACAAGTTAAACAAAATACTGTTTTATAGACAGCCTTTTTTACAACAAAAAAAATATGTATTTTACGACATTTTTCTTTTTGCTCAAAAGTGACTAAGGTATAGATACACAAGTATTAGGTGTATATATTTAGGTAAAAAATGTGACATTGGGAGAAGTTCATGAGAAAAAAAAGCATAGCTTCTTATCTGCTTGTATATAACCGTAATAATATAAAGTATTATAAAGGCGTATGTATAGGTATTTCCCTCTTGAACCACTACTCTTATCCATGCATGCAGTCAGTTCAAGTCTGTAAAACTGGATATAATA
>JAITYZ010001751.1:0-11371 GCA_027744595.1 Paronellides praefectus | reverse complement strand
AATGTGCCTGTCTAATTTTCCACTTTTTTACAGCTAAGAAAACCACAAAACGGTCATCATCATCAAAATAGGTGGAAAAACTCAAAAAAGAAGTAAAATAAAACGTTTGACTTTTTGGCTTATACGAAAAATGTATTTCTCTCTCTTTGGTTTGTTTAGACTTTTTTCATGAGCAAAAATAGGCGTACAACAAAAACATACGTACGCGCAGGCAGCAACAGCGCACGACTATAAAAAAAATTAAAAAGACTTTGTGTGTGAGCTGCTGTGCTGTTGGTGTTGTATTTAGTAAATTAATTACAATCCATGAAAGGATATATGTTTTATAAAGAGGAATATGAGCGAACATGATGTAAGTTTTTTTTATAATACTTTGTTGATGATGAGTTGGTTTACTGTGTGAGAATTTGTAGATTTTTGCTCCATCCTCCATGAAATAAATAAAAAAATGTTACAACTCTGCGCGGTAGTGCTCTGCTTCTTGTGTCTATTTTTTAATACTTTTGTTTGTAACTTTGTTTGTTCGCGTTTGCGATAATAATGATGATGCTTTTTCTGCTGCTGCTACTACTACTACTGATGATGATGATGATGAGTACAAAAAAGAAATATAATATGCGCAGGTAGACAATCTAATTGTATCAAAGTCACGTTCTGTACATTACGCTCAGACACACATAGACACAAGTAGAAAATATTTCCGTTCGGTTTTACGAGAGTGAATCCACACACACGGAATACTTTGCATCTTATTATTATTACCTTTGCCAAAGAGCAGAATTTTTATAATTTTTCAACTGAAAATGGCCTGGATGAAAATGAATTTTATGATAAAAAAATATGTTATAATATCTGTTGTTCATAAACATAACATGCTTGTGAGACTTTCACCTTTTTTCTACTTGTATTCTGCCTCCCTCTCCCTCTCAGGTTTCATCATCATGCTCAACATAATGACTATTATTTAATTACATCTCATAAAATTTTCATTAATTATCCCCATATCCTCGCATACTCATGAGATGATGGTGGTGGCGCACACAGGAATATTTTTTTCGTGCGCAGCAACTAATAAAAAGACTAATTACTTTTATTGAACTTTTTCTTTAGTTAAAAAAAATGGATTCATCATCATCATCGCCTTATCTACTTTTGTGTGTGCAGCAGTTATGCATTCTTTAATTTAATTTCCACCCCCACACAACCAACTACTTTTTTTCTTAAAGGCAAACTAAAAAATAATAATAATAAAAACATTAATAAAACAGAAAAAAGACCAAATGAGCACACACACTCATACAACAGTCAATCGCGACGATGTGGTAAATAAATTGCACACACACTAGCAATTTTCACAGAAAATATGTAATAATTCTGATAACAATCTTTTCCATCCAGAATTCCCTGTAAAACACGTACAACGACGACTCATTCTCTCGGTCTAGGCGTTTCAGAAAAAAAACCTCAAAAAAGGAAGTCAAGAAAAAAAAGGAATTATGATGATGGTGATGATGATGATGATTATTATGAAATAATATAAATATAATAATAATAGGCATGTTTTGTGGCTATGTGTGTGTAATATATTTACACAGGAAGGATGAGAAATGAATAGGAAAACGGTTTTCTCAGAAGAAAGTATCGCATCACATCACATACTTGCACAAGCACACATGAGTCAATACACAGAAAGAGAAAAATATTAATAATTCTGCTTTTGTAAATGCATTGTTTGTGATGTTGACTGTTAATAATAGTAAAAGAAAGAGAAATCATTATTGCAAACAATCACACTAACGATAATAATATTACACCAACACAAAATATAACACATAATTTCAATTCATCATGAACACAGGCTTGAAAATCTAAACCACCTTTGCACAATCAATAGTGGCGCAAAGTTCTCTAATAAAAATAATAGGAGCAAAGTTANTGTAAGTAAAGTCGCTTGTTATCATATCAATTGCACTCTTGCATTGTTGCATTGATATAAAATACTACTCGACAAAAAACCATATTATTCCTAATAGCATTATTGCATCGTGCAGCATCTCATCATCATCATCATTGCATATCACAGCAATAATAATAACTTATTATCTTGAAAAAAGTATATTATATAAGATTCACACATGAGGAAAAAATAGTATTAAATAAAGATTTACTTTTTGTTTTACTTTATTTTATTTTATTTTATTTTTGTTCTCGCCTTATTCCCATTTCCCATCATCGACACAAATCAACAAACACTGAGAAGAGAACACAGACAAGAAAGTAGTGTCGGACACGTACTCACATAAAACATAAATAAAACATAATAATAATACAATTTCTTCCTTTTCTTCTTCATTTATTTAAAAAATTTCTCTTTTTTCTCTCTCTCTCTCTCTGGAGAGGTATGTGCTGAGAATATAAAAAGTAAAATGAAGATTTGTGCAAGTGATAACAAAACGTACGTACATTACATACAAACATCACAAAACAAGAAAGTATATACATTATATGATGGTGATTATTACGATGCTGGTGATTATATAAACTTTTCATTTAATTTTCACGACCGTAAGAAACACAAGAGTTTTGTGCTTTTGTTTGTTGGTTATATAAAAATAATAACAAAGTAAATAATAATAATACTAATAATAACAGTGAAAAGAGGAAAAAACTATGTACGGATGGAGATAGTCAATAAAAATGTAGTTATTATTATTTCTATATGCATTTGTGTAGGTATATCTTTTTAAAAAGTCTGTATGGAAGATTGTAAAAAGAACTGCGAAAAAAAATCATTAAAAAGTTAACATCGGACATTGTATGGAAGATACACATATGTACACAGGTACATACATTTTTAGTATTAAATCAAAGAGGAACATAAAAGGTAAAAAAGTATTTATACACATTTTTCCTTTTGGTTCTGACATTTAATGACTCTTAACAGGATTTTTACGGTTGGCTGAGGATGACTGTCTCCGTTTGATCGTAGTCTGATAAAAATAGGAAATACTACACATGATGTATACGAGGACCATGACCGTGATGAGGATTCAGGATAAATGTTTGTGTGTGGTGTGTAGAGATAGGTACTTGTCATCTTCATCTTAACATTTCTCACAACAAATCCATTTGGGATGATAAGAAAGGAAAGCAACTTTAAAAGAAAAAGGTCTGGTGACGAAGAGGAGTAGAATAGTGAGTCATGAACAGTAGTTGTTTCAACAATAAAGTTAACTACTTTAACTATTATTATGTATTATTATGTTTGCACTTGACCTAAAAATACATTGCAATTTCCTAAATATTTAATTTAAAGAAAAAGTGTCAAATATTGAAAGCTTATGTTATAGTTCAGTGCTTCTAAAATATATTTTTCTAATTGGTGGATTTGACTGCCCGTAAAGATCAATCGTGTATAAGTTCTGCTATATTGCTGTTGTAGTAATGGATTGAATTGCAGGCGGTAGTAGTGAGGCAGTATTAAATTTCTGCCAACGAGATAAATAAACAGGAAACCCTTAAAATATTACTTTTTGGACTTTCATCCAATATCAATAAATTTCAACATGGAGGTTTTTCTTAAGTCATCTTATGCAACTTTGTATGTATGTATGTATACGACACCAATGCAACGAAGCCTACTAAATCGTCATGAGGTACAAGCAAACCTGTGTGCACGTTTTATTTTACTCCTCCGCCACCTTCAACTTCACATAGTCGTGCCATATTTGACGAAACTGACAATAAGACGAGACGAATGTATGTATATTTCCCTTCCAATGCAAATGGAAGAAAACTGAACAAAACCCAACTACTTCATATATCCTCCTTCTCTTCCTACTTTGTATTCATCCCGAGTCTCATTTTCTCAGCCTCTCTCTGTCTTTTATCTTCTGTCTGTGAGATGAACAGTATGTCTTCTTTTTTTTGAATGATGTCTTTTCGTCTCTGCTCATCTCGTATTCTCATTCGCTATACCCATTATTCAACCGTGACCGTGTCTATTTTTTTTGCCATCTCATCATCTATTCTTCTCTCTCTCTCTTCTTCTCTTTAACAACAAGTGCACTGCGAGTCGCTTGCTGAGATCAGCTTCTGCTCCTACCAATAATAACAGCAATATATACAATACAGCCAACCATAAAACCTAAAAATCTCTTCTCGTCTCTTTTCTCTCTTCAATGAACCTATTAATAATCATCTTTGCAGGGAGTCGTAAAAAACATCCATTGTGTCCAACACAAAAAAATAACACTATATTTTCTAAGCTACAGCGAAAGATTTCAAGGGGCTGTGCTGCTTCAACCACAACAACAAGGACACAAAAAAATCAAACAGCCAATAAGAACAAGGATTCATCATCTTTTCAAATGTGTTGCACAAAAAAATAATACTACAATCATAAAAGCTAGTAGACACTTTTAGCCAATAGTCCTCATCACATCACATCTTTTTTTTTACAAACACAGCTACTTATATTTTAGTATTCTTTTTTTTCTCGTCTACTTAAAAGAAAATGGCCACTAGTAAAACTTATTATTATGATTAGGCTGACTAAACGACTTGTGTCAGTCTTTCATTTCGTCATCTAAAAATCCAACTTTAATTTTTTTGCAGACAGGTGTATATATTTATATGCTGTTTCGCTACAAGCTAAACACTAAGTTTTTTTCTTTTGATGTCAAAAAAAATCTCATCATGACAAAAAAAATTCCTCAAGGCAAAAAACGGCATATTTATTTTATTATGCAGATATAATATAATAATGTGGCTATTCATTAAATGATTTTTTTTATTTAGGATAAATGATTTCTCTCTCGGACTCTATAGTCGTCAGCAGTAGAACAATATAAATAAGTAATTGCACTACTGCTGCTTCTATTGCTACAACAAACGATAAATGATAAAACAATAACATTATCATCAACAGCAAATCATGGTCATGTTGACTTGAGGATAGAATGTAGCAGCAGCACGCATGCATGTATTTTTATGTATGTAATCTCAATCAACAAACCCATTGTATTTGTGTGTGTGTTTTTTTGGTCTCTGGCAACTACGAAGGCACAAAGGTAATTAAAGTTAAACAGGGGCATTCATGTCCTCTAGGCTATAAAAAATCTTTTAATACTCTTCAACCAAAAACTACTTTAAATATTATCGGTTCAATACACATTTTAGAATAATATGAACATGCATGTGTGTTGTTGTAAAAGGCCAAGCAGGCATGAATGCATGAATGCATACATCAAGAAAGACATGATGGCATGTCTTCTTCTACCTATTTTGCTACTACTTCTTTTTTTGATCTTCAAAGAACACAACAGAAACAGAGAACATTCCCTAAAAAAATAGGTATATAATCTTTTAGACCGGCAATGATGATTATGACTGTGTGTTTGGCATGCATGTATCAAATCAAACCATACCCATCACACTACTGCTTATACACTCCTATCCAAACCTCATTGATATTCTGTTCGCGGAAAATTGCCGTTGTTGTTATTGTTGCTGTGCTGCTGCTGCTACTGATGATGATGATAATGATGACGACAACGACGACGAAAGATTGGTAGACAAAAAAAAGTAAATTCCTTTTTGAAAAAATACAGTTTTACTGCTTCTCTGCTTTTAAACTATCTTTTAGACCGGCAATGATGATTATGACTGTGTGTTTGGCATGCATGTATCAAATCAAACCATACCCATCACACTACTACTTGTACACTCCTATCAAAACCTCATTGATATTCTGTTCGCGGAAAATTGCCGTTGTTGTTATTGTTGCTGTGCTGCTGCTGCTGCTGCTGCTACTGATGATGATGATAATGTTGACGACAACGACGACGAAAGATTGGTAGACAAAAAAAAGTAAATTCCTTTTTGAAAAAATACAGTTTTACTGCTTCTCTGCTTTTAAACCTTGTTGTTAGTTATGCCATGTTTTTTTTTGTGTACAGGGACGATCAAATAATAGGATCGATCTTTGCTGCTGTTACGATGCTGCTGCTGACCATTAACCATCATCATCATCATCATTTCTCCTTCATCTCATCATCATGATATGATGACTATTAGATTGGCCAGTGAATTCCATTGGATCGATTGGTAGTGGATGGATTTATATAAAAAAAAGTATGTATATGTGGACGTATTTTATGTGGGATATAAAAAGGAGGATTATTTTGACGATCAGAAAAAAAATGATGTTGATGATGATGACGACGACATAGAGACGATCATGATGATGATCAAGGGGGGAAAAAGACGAAGACGACGGTAGTAACTATTGCAGTAGTAGTAGTAGTGGCGCTTGATAAAATACACACACACACAATCTAAAAAAGTAATGATAGGAGTAATAATAATGACGAGGAGGATAATAGCCCCTTTTTTCCTCCTTCTTCCTATCCAAATTAGTATTTTATAAAATACCTCCCCAATTTTATTCCTTAACACAAAGTAAAACAAGTCAATACAAGACAATGCGAGAAGAGGACGAAGAAGAAAGAAATAAGCTTGAGAAAGGAATTTTAAACGATAAAAAAAACTATATATTCATCCAAAATAACAATGCATAATAGGTATACAACCAAAAAAAATCTCATAATAAAAAGTGTATATTTATATAGCCCTTCAACTACTGCTTCTTCTTCTTCTACGAAAAAAAATGTTTTGACATTTGCAGCTTCTGTTTTTGATAGGTAATATAAAAGTCAAGAAAAAAATATATATAATAATATGTAAGGTGGGAAGAAACATGCTGTGCTTTGCGGTAATAAACTAGGACACATCATCATCGTCTCATGAGCAGCATCTTTCTAAATAAAAAGTTTTGAAAAACTTCAAACTCTCAAGAGTTTTGTAGAAGATGACGTAAACAGAGTCAAAAAAGATTTGATCTACTTTTTACCCTCAAGAGAAAATAATAATAAAAAAATGAAAAGACATTCTAGAAAAGATAATAATAATAATAATAAGATGGAGTGGAGTAAAATATTATTATAGGGAATTATTAGGTATTACACGGGGATTTGTCATCATCATCTTCATCATCGCAGTTCTTTTTGTTTGGGTGTAGCATGAGCCATTATTATTACAGTACTTATCTGAGTTTGTGTATTTCGTACCATTTATTTCAACCCAACAAAAAGGCTTGCGAAAAAAAACAAATGTCAATTTTGGTTTTCTTTTGAGAGAGAGAGAGAAAAGTATGCAGTAAGGAAAATTGTAATAATAATCATCAGCAAAGCAATAATAATAACACAGTCAGTCAGTCAGTCATGTAAAGTAGCGGTTCTTTTTATTTCTGCGCTGGTCATCTCTCTCTCCTTTAAAAAGAATTAGCATTGCAATTGCTTCTGCAAAAAATATCAGCAGCAGCAGATCCCACATAAATATTTTGTTCTCTTTTTTTCTATATCTTTCTAGTATCTTCTTGGACTTTTGATGTATCACATCTCACATACAAAACAATCATCATCATTGTAATCTGGTGAATGGTCAGCAGTAGTAATAACAACATGAAATAATGAAAGGTATAAACTGATATATTTTTCTTCTTCTTTCTGCTGGTTGAGAATAAGATACGCTTTTGGTGTGGTATTACATGACAAAAAATGTACAGAAGCCAAACAGTTTTGATTCTGTGTCTGCTCATCAGTATCACATCTCTTGTCTTTTTCTTGCTGCTGCTGCTGCTGATTTTCTTTCTGCCATGTTCTCTTTCTCTCTCTCTCTCTCTTTGGCTTTTTTAGGGGAACAAGTTCAACAGGTGAATGAACCCAGGTAAAAAAAATCTCTGCTGGTCTGTCTTCACAAGATATTGTGGTATATCCACACAACAGATTTCGGACGACGACGGTGGCAGTAGCATCTTTTTTTTTGCTTATACGGTAGTAGTAATAATCATAATGGTAGTGGTTCGCTACACTACTAGTGGTAGTGGTCATCATCAGAAAAGCAACTGTACTTGTGTGTTTTGTGTATCGAGGTTGACTTGGACTTGACCATTTATTACATCACATTACTTGGACATGACCATTTATTACATCACATTCCCTCACATCCCATCCAAAACATGCCATGGTAGTATATACCGATATATACCGAAAGAAGAAGAGATTCCCTCCAACATTTTTTTTGCAATTGCCCAAATAAAAAAGGTGCAAAATGAAGCATGCAAAAGTACACGGCACACACACGGATCCAATGAACCATATGCTTGCTATATAATATACATACATATTGCACGTACGTACATATTTATAACAATCCCATCATCATCATCAGTATTATCAATGCTGGGGTGGTAGTAGTAATCACAACTACTTTTTATTATTATTATTATTATTATGGTACTTTGTTGTACACCACCACCACCACATCATGCAGCGGGAGCAAGACATACGTGCAATCATAATTTCTCATCGTCATCATATAATATATATGTGGGCACTTGTATATACACTGACTTGACTGGAAAAAAAACGGTAACAAAATGGTCCATATAAATATGTTGTTGTTTTCGCATCTCCTTCAGAAATATATCTTTTGTGTGTAAAGTAATCATATTTATATTGGTTTGTTGGAGGAGTCATTGTTGTTTTTACAATGAAAAATGTACTTTATCGCAGGAGGATACTTATAATAATAATGATGATGATGTGATGGTCGTGATAACCTTATTATGATGATTGTATAGTCATTTTGTAGAGTATATATATTTTTTTTTGGAGATTTTGTTGTTATTTTTTTTGTGTGAAAAAGGGAATCTGTGACAATAACGTGCTTTGCGCATCATCATCATCATAATAATATGACGTTATTCTTTTATTTTTTTGTGTGAAAAAGGGAATCTGTGACAATAACGTGCTTTGCGCATCATCATCATCATAATAATATGACGTTATTCTTTTTTCAGCGGAATCGTGGAAAAAGGAAGGAATAACAAGGAATGTAGAGCACTTTTGATTGCTGGGAGGAGAAAAGGAGAAGAAAAAAAAGAAGGTGGAACTTTTTTTGAGTGTGACTCGTCGTGAAGAAGAAGACCGTCATCATCATCAACAACACAACCACACCACCTTTGCCAAATAAGCATGTTCACATGAAAAAAAGGACATGTAAAGCATGTCCCATTTTATAGTAATATTTTTTTCCGCATAATTTTCCCAATTGATTTTTGTTTTCACGAAAAAATAAAAAAAAACAGAAAAAGGATCTTGTTGACAAAATATTTTTTTATTATTATACATTCCAATTAGTTATATTTTATATTGCATAATAAATATACATTTATATTTTGTATCATAATAAGTTCACATTTTTATTTCCCACACACACAGTTTATTAGCTAGTTTTTTATTATTTAAAAAAAAATCTTAAACTAATTGACAGCTATATACTCTCTTGTTGTTTTCTACAATAAATGTTTGCTTGATCATCTTTTGACAGATATTTTTTTTAAATGTTTAGCTCTCAGCAGCACAAAACTTTTAGAACATCATGTCTCGTTATTGTCATTTTTCACTTGAGTTTTTGTTAATCCGTTTTTATTATAAGGATTCCTCCTCCTTTTGAAAATCCCTCACACATAAGAAAATGTACATAAGCTGATGCTAAGCTGAATGTAATCCCTTTTTCTGGCTGCTTTGTGTGTCCGTATTAAAAAAAAATATATAGTCAGTCAGTCAGTTGGTAAAAAAATGTATTAAATCCTTCTTCTCTATTTCTTCTTTTTTTTTGACAAATCCAATGATGTGAATGTTGAATGTGAGTTGTGAGCTAAATTGTCAGTCAAGTAGCATGATGACATTCCTCAGCAAGTCCAATTTATTGTCTCATTCAAAAAAAACGAAACCAAAAAGCCATCATAGTAAAATATATTATGTATATATTTTTTTCCTTCAATGCAACTACTTTGTTTCATCATCATGTTGATATGATGATATGAGTCTGGTGAAAGAAAATCAATACAAGAGACAATAAGGGAGATTTTTTTTCAATCCGTCATAAACAAAATCCTTCACAATCATCTCTCTCTCTCTCTCTCTGTAATTCTTCTTATCTCTTATCTTTTTTCTTAAGGATTCACATACATTATTCACCATCGCACAATCTCCACCAGTTTTTTAAAATATTTTTTTTAAACATGCAAGTCCTCTTTACAGATTGGAATGCAATTAAGTTTTGTACAATTTTCCATTGTGCATTGTTATTGTGAATGTTGACGCAAAACATTGTATCATTATGCGCATTTTTACCAATGTAAGCCATTTAGTATTACCTATTATTATTTTTTATTTTAAGTGTAATTTTTACCTCTATCTTTTTTCAAGGAACAAGACAGAGAGCTACCATACTACGCCATTAACATGATCACGAAAAATAAAAGACAACCCAACGAGTTTTTTTCTTCTTCTCTCCCTCTTGCTGTAAAATATATTGTCTTTTAAAAAATGTGTCACCCGAAAGTTTTATAGTAATGATGGCTTTGCACGTAATAATATAATATATAATTATATGGTGGATGGCTACATACTACACGCACACACACACACCAACATCATCTCACACTTTTAATTTATTATCATTGCCATTAGTCATTCAATTTTCAACTCATTCATTTTGAGACATGGTGCACTTGCCTCTCTGAGTGATTTGTTAATTAATTCCATCGTTCACAAAAAGGAAAAAAAAGAAGAGAAGAAAATATCTCTTTTTTTGATTCCGGGTCACTAATTCATCATCATCATTATCCTCAATCATCATCATCATCATCATGGCTGTCTGTTGACATGTATCCAGCATAAATTTTTATGCGTATTATCAATTGTTCAACAACTGCATATTATAGGAATGCTTACAATCAAATCACACACACACACAAGATTGTGAATCATGATAACATATAATAGATTTTATGCTTATGACGAATACGAAAAAAATGATAATGGGTATTTGGTGATTGCGTAGTCCTTACATAGCTGTCAAGTGAATTATTGTTATTGATCCACCAAAAAGTAGCAGCCATTAAAACAAAGTCTATCTATTACTCACCAACCACAGTAGTGCTGGTGGTGGTAGACCATTATTATCATCATCATTATTATTATCACTATATATTTTTACCCTCTTCTCTCATCGTCACATGAGCAAAAATGCCAAGAAAAGATGTTGGTGTGGTTGTTGTGTCTCTCTTGTAAAAAGGCAATGGTGGCAATGAGGAAGTGGCCAAAAGACAAAAAAAAACAATCAACCACACAAAAACAATTGAAAATATATAATATGAAGTCTTGTGCAGCCTCGTTTGCATATTATATCCACAATCCACATACTCATCCACTAGTCCTAATCATCGTGAGCAGAATAT